>SNQJ01S0074338.1:42368-56270 GCA_010110895.2 Picea sitchensis
CCCTCTCAGTGTAGTCTGTGTGTCCAATATGTCAGACCAATTCAAAGAAAATATAGGATACTACACCTCTTCTAAATTACTATGGACCCAAATAGATAATTCTTATCAAAATAAAGAAAAAAATAAAGAAATGGATATTTCTAATCAGTTTATAGAATAAACAAACAAATAAAGAAATCCAAACAGATTAAAGAACAAAATTTAGAAATGGAGAAATCAAATCAAATTGATGAACAAAATACAGATACAAAGAATTTTGATCAGAATAAAGAATAAAATACAGAAGAGGACAATACCATCAAAGAATTGATGCAAGCCCCAGTCATCAACAGACAAGACTACTACATTAAGGAATTGATGAATACCTCAGTATTCACTAAAGAAAAACTATTAGATTTTAAGAATGATGTTATAGCTACATTTGAAGTGATTAGTATGGAATCAACAAATGGTCTATACATTGAAGTTACTATGGATTTTCTTGACCATATTGAACACACAGTTATGTGCACTTTTGAAGAGTTGGAGAAACTTCAAAAGAAAGATTTGTTGCTACTACAACAGTTAGATCAATTCAACCATGAAGAGCATGAACAAAAGATTCAGCTAGAAGACAAAGAAGAAGAAATCAAAAGATTGAAGACTGAAGTTGTGAATCTAATAGAAGAAATGGAATAATTAAAAACACATGCCAATAAAAAAAATAAGTACTAGAAGAGACACAATAAATGGTCATCTGTCTAAAAACTCAACTTGAAGAAACTAAGAAAAATGAAGAAGCCCATAAGATGCAATTAACTAAAAGAGAAGAATCATATCACATGTTGGAATTGCAAATTATTAATGTCAAAAAGATAAATGAAAGTAATAATGCAACTCTAATGACTCAAATTGAAGAAGCTAAGAAAAATGAAGAAGCACATAAGATCCAACTAACTAAAAAGGAAGAATCATGCCACGGGTTGGAATTGGAATCCATCAGCCTCAAAAGGATTCAACTAGAAATCAAGGAAGAAATCAAAATATTGAAGAAAGAAGTTGTTGATATAACAAAAGATATATAAGAGATAAAGACATATGAAAAAACTAATAACTGCACAGAATAATTGGATGATACAAAATAATTGGATGATACAGAATAAATAGTCATCAATATAAAGACTCAACTTGAAGGAGATAAGGAAAAAGAAGAAGCCTTGAAGATTCAGTTGATTAAAAAGGAAGAAACATGTCACATCTCGGAAATGGAAGTTATCAACCACAAAAAGAAGAATGAAAAGACAAAATAAACTGTCAAATTCTAGAATATCTCAACTATCCTAGATAGGATCTCGAACAATCAAAGACCAACTGATGAAAAAACCAGTCTTGGATACAATAAGAAAGAAGAAGGTGGCAAATGGAACACCATTCAAAAACATGATAAAGGATCATACCCCTCAAAAGAAAAAGGTATAGTCACAAAACTAAAACAAACCATGAACTTTGTCAAGGAAGGAAGTTATAAAAGTAAAAAATAAGAAACATATCAAAAGACAAACTTCTCATATCACAACAGACCCAAGTATGGAAACACCTTCAATGGTTATTTCTTTTCTTGTAATAATTTTGGTCACAAACAATTGGAATGCAAGAGTACTGAAAATAAAAATCTAGGAAGGTCCAATAACTCAATTACATGTTGGAGATGCAATTATTTTGGCCACACATCAAAGTTTCTTCACACAATGAGATGTTACAACTCTGATAGGTTTGGTCACAAATCCCAAAACTATAGAAAATCAACAAGTCAATCCATGAGAAATAATTCATACAAGTCAGGAAGAAAATCTAATGAAGGTTGGAAGAAAAGAAGAAATGACAAGTCTCAAAGAACAAATCTAGAAAAGAAAGATACTAAAAACAAAATATCTCATGGAAAGGTATGGAGAAGAAAATCTCAAATAGAAAGCAAGAGAGATGATAGGGCACCTGAAAATGAAGAAGTTACACTTACACAGAATAATGATGAATCTTCAATAGCATATCAACCAGAAGAATTGAGCAGTGAAAATCTTGGAAGTTTTCCAATGTTATTTTCATGAACTACTAAATTTCCCCTCAACAGAAAATATGAATAAAAGGAAGTAGGAAACATTTTACAACATGATTTTGTGTAAGTACTAAAAAATGATACTAAAGTATGGTATGATCAAAACCCAATGAGTAATTTCCAAAAGAATGAAAAAATTATGAAGAGGACTTAACAAACAATAGATGAAAATACCAATTCAATCTTATTTCTAAGAGACAAAAGTTGAAGTTGGTTTCTGTAGAGTCAAAGGACTAGAAATAAGATATTCAATTGGTTGAAGAATGGAAATTAAATTAATTGGTATAGATCAATGGTATTCTTGTGAAATATCATAATATTAATAAGAACAAAGAAACATATCAAGAAGATTAGTAAGATTCACACCCTTGTCCTTTAGGACAAAGGACAAGACAGTAAAACCCTATAAAACAGTAAAAACTTAGGGGGAGGTTTTAATTTGGTCATGAAATGAGGAAGTCATTAGGTTAGGTTTAAAAGACTTGATCACTACAAAAATTGGTATCAATAAGACTACCTATTTGAACAAAAAATACCAAGAGATTGAGATAACAGCTGGCACATTCACAGGGGAGAAAAACAATAAAAATTTAACTATTTGTCATTGATGTCAAAGGGGGAGAGAAAAAGTAAAACAAATTTGGTATTAGTATTTGGTATAAGTAAAAGTTCAATCCTCCAATCTGAAAATGATATCAGTGATAGGGGAAGCAAAAGTATTTGTTTTACAAATATGTTACCGTCAATGCCAAAGGGGGGGATTGTTGGCATTATTTATTATGTGTTTTCATTGATGGAAACATGAGTCAAACATGTACAATAATCAAAGTAAAAGAAAGATCACCTTGGGGAAAAATCAATTCATAATCATTGTTGATCACGATAGGATCAACAATGATCCTATGTTCCTAAAGCTCAGGAGAGATAAAAGGGAGATTCTATAAATAATACACACACATAATCAAAGCATGCAATGCTAATGTCTTTGGAAAGGATGAAGGAAATATTAGGAGGGAGATCGCATTGCAGAAGTGCTATCAGTATTGAAATCCCTACAACAAAAATCCAAAAGAATCAAGGAAGAATAATGTTCTTCGATATAGTTCTTGGAAAAATCTTGGACCAACAGATCATGTAGAAGCCAGAGCATACATATAATAATCCATTTTGAAAGATCATGGAAATATAACCATCCATTCAAATTTTGTGAGTAATTGCAACCACCAGATCAGTTAGAACCATTGATCAAAGCCAAGTGGAAGGATAGCGTAAGTTTCGGGACATCAAAACTTTGCCACTTCGGCGAATATTGGAGATAAGGAAAAGGAACGAACTCGTGAAGTCACAAATTCACAAAATATTGACAGCCATTATATCAAGGAGGGACTTCATATGAATTCTCAACCATCTGATCAAGTTTAGTGGAAGGACAGTGTAAACCACAATATCTCGAAGTCTCGAATTAAACGAACTCATGTCGACCTTTGATCTAAGATCTCCTTGGGAGAAATACAAGTTGTTAGATCAAGTGTTCAACTCTATAATTGACCTACTCCGGTGATTAGAATTTCACAAAAAACAAGAATACTCGAAGGTCGAAGCCCCGAAGTCGCGAACTCTTGTCGATCGTCCGATCAGAGGAAGAGAAGGTAAATCCCATCAACTATTGATATGAAACGAATATTGAAACTGTCAAATTGCACTAAAAGGAATAAGGTGGTCAACTACGACATTGACCTACTCCAGCAATAAGAAGCTCATACAAACCAAGAAATCTCAAACTCTGAAGACCCAAAGTTAAAAGAAGTTGTCGATCAATATAAGAAAATATCTACGATGATAAATCTATTCGACACTTTGACAATGATCATGTTATCACTCCAAAATTCACCCTAGACTATAATCAGGTGAGCTTGGTAACATCAAAATATTTGTAATGTAAATGAGTTTCTTAAAAGGTCAAATGGACAAGAATCAGAATAATAAGGCTTTAACTCAGAACTCTGGGCTAATCATGCACAAAAAAATGAGGTCTTGATTATCTTCAGTCAGTGAATTGGAATAAAAATGAAAAGGAGGAATACTTAGTGAGGGAGTTGTAAAGGTCTACTATTAACATCAAGCCTTCAAGCAGTCCAAGAAAGAAAAACTCAAATACAAGATCCTCTTGAATTCAAAGTTTAAAGCAAACTCAAGAACATCACAGTAGCATTATAATCAAACATTCATCATAACACAACCATGAAAAACTCATGTGAATCCTCCAATAATGAATACTTCCGCATAAGAGGTAACAATATGATGTAAACAAAAACTGACTTCTACTAATAAAAAGTTATCAGGTCCAGTACACAACCAGAGAACAGTTTACTCAGTCAAAGAAAATTACAATCTGGGAGCCTCAGCTCAACCATATGAACCCTTTCTACTCTTGTACCGGGAAATATATAGCACTATAAGTCATTTCTAGAACACCAATTTGAACTCCAACTCCTTTCTCAAAATAGAAAAAGTTACAAACAAAGAATCACACGTTTTAACTGATTTCCTGCTTTTCAGGAGGCGAAATTCTGAAAAATAGGCTTCAAAATTCCACTTGTAATTCTCAAAATACAATATATGTGTAGAATATGAGAATGGTTTTTGTATATGAGATCGGTATGAAGAAAACCCTCTCTCGGTTTTGTTAAATTCATCTCCAGCTGGCCGCAATAGGTATCACAAAAACATGTCTCGAACAGGAAAACACGAAAACAGAAAACATAGGGATCAAAGATTCTTTTGAATCTCCCAATCCATGAAACCCGTGTGAAAAATGAAAGAGGCTAATTCTCCTGGGTCTGTGATTGACAATAAACTCCTTTTTATTTTTAAAATTCATCTGATTTCCCCTGGAAATCCTCCTAGAAGTCAACTGGTCAAAATTTGCCAGTTCAGCAATCTTAAAACAGAATTTAAGAAGCATGTTCCGTAGCACCACTTATTTTTCAAATAACTCTATGAGAGAGGGTTTTGTTATATGGTATGTGAAGAACAAAAACCTCCTCCAATTTTCAAAACTTCCTTCCCATTTGATCATAATCCAAGTTTCAAGTTAATGACTCAAAAATGGTAAAATAACTCTACACAATTCATTTTCTACCAGAATTTAGGTAGTGCCACTATGTATCTGTGTGAAAAATTTAGGTAGCGCTGTAAAAAATGAAGCATCTCCAACTTGAGCGTGTGTAGAGAAAGTAGTGACTTTGCATAGTATCAAACCCACCATCTTTAGGTGACTGCAATGCTTTGATGAGAATTCATCAATGTTTCCAAGATGAAAAAGAGAGCATCAGTGATATGTTCAGGAGCTTTGGTAACTGATGTTCTGCAAAAACATCATACACACATCTTAAATAATAATATCATTCACTAGGTTGCACACAACCATCACTGCCTCTCCTTTACATGCATGTCATTTACATTCATCATCCTATTTCCAGAACTTCATCACAAGGCTGTCACTTCTCAAGCTGAGGTGAAGATGTATCAGGTATACTGAGCCACTCCAGCAATGGAATGTCACATGCTCTTTATATATATTATAAGTTATGATGGAAAAACTGAACAATTCTCCCACAACAAATTTATGTGGCAGCATAATCTCAACAACATGGATTCCCACCAAATGAAGTGATTGTGGTGTGGTTTGATTGTGGTGTGGTACTACTTCATCCTCCAACGAGACCCATTTTTCAGCCATCATACCATCATTGCCACTAATGTGGAGGTTGCTTCTGCTATGACAAATTTATTTTGGCCGATTAATTTATTCACCAAGTGCAATCCCCTGAAAACCATAGAATTGAGGGATTCATGGATACTGAATGGCAAATCCAATTTAATGCCTGACTGTGTTAGTCAACAAAAACCCCTTGAACTTTGAAGTTCTAGCACCGATTGACTTATTGCATACATCCTCCATTGATCTTCATTGATACGCCTCCTTTTGCATGGCAAGTGTCCTGTAGAAGTTGTAAGTTGTAATCTTGTTGCCAGCTATTGTTTCTACAATCTTCTCCATCATTAGCCACTCATAAAGATGTTAGCTTGACTTCCCTTGATTTTAGGTGCCAACTATTAGTGCCATTCTGGTGTATATGCGTGCAAACCTTTGTCCTCTATGAAATATTAGGCAACAAACTTACGTAGCGCCCCTTATGTTGCATCTGTGTGAAAACCTGTTCTCTACCAAATATTGGGTAGAAAAATTAGGTAGCACACTGTGGAATACACAGTGCCCAGGAGAAAACGCAGTGCCCAGGAAATTTACAGTGCCCAGGATATTTCGCAGCGCACTGCACTTTGCACATCCATGCATGAAAATGGTGGAACAGGCAAGAAATTGGGAGCAACATCATATATCATGGCTATATTTAGATCTTCAACACTTGTAGAATATTCAAACAACACTACATTGACATCTCATCATTCTAGCTGTGCATTCAACTCAAAGTCAAGCCATAAATTAAGCCAACATTCCAGCTGTTCGGTGCTTAGTGAAATTGCAAATTCCTGATTTGCAGGAATCATAAAGATTTGACAGACTTCAATAAGGATTTCTAACCATTTATTTGCAAGTCAAGAGGATGAAACCAAAGGATTTCTTAGGCAAAGATATCAATAGGAACTTGTCAAGACAGATTGGGTAATTTGAGGTTTGGATATTGGAAAACACTCAAAGGGATTTTGATAATTTCAACACAAATATGTTGAAGACGCTCTCAAAATATATCGAAAAAATTGAGTGCTAACACTGGCTCCAACTGGGATAGAGACCTCCCTACGAGGTTTCCAAGAACCTAGTAGTTCCAGTCGCTTTTACCATTGGGCTATGCATTCATCTTCCCTGTGCAACTGATCTCTGCATACCTTCAAAACTTGCCTTTATTCATACAAGCTGACTGATATTTCTGTTGCAAAATAGAAGAAAAGAAATGCTTGGGCAACGAGCTTATTTCCTACCCTACTCTACTCTAACCATCTCTACAATTGGTTAGGTAAATGTTGCCTTCCATAATAGCCATTCAAGAAATTTTAAAACTGAAATAATCTCATCCATACCAACTATCAATAAATGATGTTTGAAATGTAACAACAGTGATAAAAACTCATTCAGGAAACCATACCCACCAGGAAACATTTGTGAGTTAAGGGAATCTAAAAATTTCAAATTCTCTGAAATGTATGATTCCATGAAGGTTGCCACTGGGTCTTTGAAACCAAGATCATAAACATGTTGATCCAAGGAAAACACCTATTCAACCATGAATTCCTCTATGCTGGAAGACTAATGACTTTCTGGTTCTTTCGAGAGCAAATTATGATCATCAAAAACTACCACTTCTTCATTGGAATATTGTTCAGGGGACGATGATAAAACAATATTAAAATCATATGAATTAAGATCAGCTAAGAACATATAATTGCTTATGAAATCACTGGTTTCCATAGGCTCAACTGGGTCTGCAAACTGATCATAAAATTCACATTCATACCTATCTTTAGAATATCCTGCCAATGTTGAAGAATTCAAATCCAAATCTGAAATAATCTCATATGCTTTCTGTTGTTCCAAATATGTTTCACATTCATTACCTTCCTACTTAAAAGTTGAACCATACTAACATCTTTTTTTCTTATGCACATGGTTTTTATCAAGACAGGGTTGTTCATTTGTTGGTGATGGATAAGAGATTAGATTTATATGAAAATCCCTTTCAACACCTCCATATCATTTACAAGGATCAGGATCATAATCATCATATACATGAATAGTGCTAAGAGGTTTCAAACAAATCATAGAAAAATTTTGTTCATCACCATCACTAGTATTTCCATCAAAAATAGGTTGTCCATAACAAACCTTTGACTCTTGACATTCACAATGTCTTGTTTCAGGATGCTCTCTAATAGCAAAGTATTCATTACCAAAGTGTTTGTCAACAACAAACTACTCTTGGTCAATGTTTGAGACAGTGACTTCCTCAGGGGAAAGGTTGTCAAAGATACATGCTTCGAGGACCAAATCAAAATCTGCCTCATGTTCAGAACTGACATGATATTGACTTTGAATTCTACCACAAGCTCGAAGGTTCTCCTCCACTTCCACAACATCCATGAATAATTGTGATAAAGATGTAGATTTTATTTCCCTAAGATATAAAACAAGGTCAGAATATTGAGACATTATGTAATACACCATGGCAACAGTCTCAGAAGGTTTAATTTTCAGGGGAAGGCTGCAATACAAGCTGTAAAACCTTTGATTAAAAACAGACATAACTTCATTTTTTCCCCTTCTCAAAGTAGTGAAATCATGTAGGTATTGATCCAATGACTTGTTCTCACCCCAACACTTTAAAAATGTGTCGTATAGTTCATCCCATGAACCAATGGAAGCAACTTCCATATTCTTGAACCACAAGGTAACATCTCTAATCAAATATTTAGAGAAAAGCCTCATCATAATATCTTCATGTAAGATTCCCAGATTATCAATGAAGTCTTGAAAGGCTGACAGATGCTCTTCTCCTATAATGCTATATTTTCCAAAAAAAATGGTAGGTAGTCTACAAATCTGGGAGGGTAAGGATGAAGAAAGGATGGCAGCTTTAGAGGTCCAAACATCTTTCCCCTAACCTTAAACTGGAAGTCAATGGGCTACTGAACACTAGAAGGTTGTTGGTAAAGGTCAGAGGAGTTGGCAACCTGAATTGAATCAGTTTTATTATCTGCAAAAGGACAATAATCATTTGGTGCATGCTGAATTTCAACAGGTTGGTTATTAACAACAAAGGGAATGGTGGAAGGTAATAAATCAACTTTGAAATCTAGAGAAGGGAGAGAATCGTAAGGTTCAGACTGATTAAAAAAGTGTTTATGAACCTCATCTTCTTCAGGTGTTTGAAGTGGATGGATATCCTTAACATCAATGACATGGGAAGGGGGTAAATCTACTTGTTTGAAAAAGGAATATGCAAGAGCAGGCTGGTGGTCTTTATAGTATATAAAGCAGATTATGATTCTCCTAATGTGTGCAGGGAAATTCAAGAAATAATGAAGGATAAAGAGCACAAGTTCCAAAAAGAAATTTAGAACTTGATACATGAACTTGCCTCTGCCTTCCATTTATGTCCAAGCTTATTCCCACAGTGGATTCTTCCAACAGGTTCATCTTCATGGAGTCACCAGGTATATTATTACAATCAATTTTCTATATCCCTCTCTTGTCTACCATCAAGAGCTAGATCTATGTCATTCTTCCTAGGGAACTCTTCAATCTACTCAAATTCGTCCCCAGAAACAATGCCATTTATGTTATCACTCCAAAATTCACCCTAGATTGTAATCAAGTGAGCTTGGTAACATCAAAATATTTGTAAATGTAAATGAGTTTCTTAAAAGGTCAAATGGACAAGATTCAGAATAATAAGGCTTTAACTTAGAAATCTGGGCTAATCATGCACAAGCAAATGAGATCTTGATTAGCTTTAGTTAGTGAATTGGAATAAAAATGAAAAGGAGGAAGAATTAGTGAGGGAGGTGTAAAGGTCTACTATTAACATTAGGTCTTCAAGCAGCCCAAGAAAGAAAAACTCAAATACAAGATCCTCTTGAATTCAAAGTTTAAAGAAAACTCAAGAACATCACAATAGCATTATAATCAAACATTCATCATAACACAACCATGAAAAACTCATGTAGATCCTCCAATCATGAATACTTCAGCAGAAGAGGTAACAAGATGATGTAAAAAAAAAAATAACTTCTACTAATAAAAAATTCTCAGGTCCAGTACATAACCAGAGAACAATTTACTCAGTCAAAGAAAATTACAATCTGGGAGCCTCAGCTCAACCATCTGAACCCTTTCTACTCTTGTACCATGAAAAATATATAACTATAGGTCCTTTCCAGCTCACCAATTCGAACTCTAACCCCTTTCCCAAAATAGAAACAATTACAAACAAAGAATGACACGTTTTAACTAATTTCCTGCTTTTTAGGAGGCGAAATTATGAAAAATAGGCTTCAAAATGCCACTTGTAATTCTCAAAATACAAAAGATGTGTAAAATGTGAGAACGGTTTTTGTATATAATCTTGTTATGAATAAAAACCGCTCTCATTTTTGTTAAATTCATCTCCAACTGGCTGCAACAGTTGTCACAAAAACATGTCTCGAACAGGAAAACAAAAAAACTAAAAACATAGGACTCAAAGATTCTTTCGAATATCCCAATCCATGACACCTGTGTGAAAAATGAAAGAGGTTAATGTTCCTGGGTATTTTATTGACAATAACCTCCTTTGGATTTTTAAAATTCATCTTATTTCCCCCGGAAATCCTCCTAGAAGTCAACTGGTCAAAATTTGTCAGTTCAACGGTCTTAAATCAGAGTTTAAGCAGCACGTTCTGTAGCACCACTTCTATGTCAAATAACTTTATGAACATAGAACATTTTTAAAAAATGAGAGAGGTTTTATTTATATGGTATGTGATGAACAAAAACCTCCTCCATTTTTCAAAATTTCCTTCCCATTTGATCATAATCCAAGTTTCAAGTTAATGACTCAAACTGGTAAAATAACTTTGCACAATTCGTTTTCTACCAGAATTTAGGTAGCGAATTTAGGTAGTGCCACTATGCATCTGTGTGCAAATTTTAGGAAGCACTATCAAAAACGCAACATCTCCAACTTGAGTGTGTGCAGAGCAATTAGTGACTTTTCATAATATCAAACCCACCATCTTTAGGTGACTGCAATGCTTTGATGAGAATTCATCAATGTTTCCAAGCTGCAAAAGAGAGCATCAGTGATATGTTCAGGAGCTTTGGTAACTGATATTCTACAAACAAATCATACACACATCTTAAATAATAATATCATTCACCAGGTTGCACACAACCAAAACTACCTCTCCTTTACATGCATGTCATTTACATTCATCATCCTATTTTCATAACCTCATCACAAGGCTGTCACTTCTCAAGATAAGGTGAAGATGTATCAGGTATACTAAGCCACTCCAGCAACGGAATGTCACATTCTCTTTATATATCTTCCAAGTTCTGACGGAAAAACTGAACAATTCTCCCACAACAAATTTATGTGGCAGCATAATCTCAACAACATGGATTCGTACCAAATGAAGTGATTGTGGTGTGGTATTACTTCATCCTCCAATGAGACCCATTTTTCAGCCATCAGACCATCATTGCCACTAATGTGGAGGTTGCTTCTGCTATGAAAAATTTATTTTGGCTGATTAATTTATTCACCAAGTGCAAGCCCCTAGAAACCATAGAATTGAGGGATTCATGGATATTGAATGGTAGATCCAATTTAATGCCTGACTGTGCTAGTCGACAAAAACCCCTTGAACTTTGAAGTTCTGGCACCGATTGACTTAATGCATACATCCTCCATTGATATTCATTGATACGCCTCCTTTTGCATGCCAAGTGTCATGTATAATTTGTAAGTTGTCATCTTGCTGCCAGTTGTTGTTTCTGCAATCTTCTCCATCATCAGCCACTCATAAAGATTCTAGCTCGACTTCCCTTGATTTTAGGTGCCATCTGCTAGCGCCATTCAGATGTATATGTGTGAAAACCTTTGTCCTCTGTGAAATATTAGGCAGCAAAATTATGTAGCGCCCCTTATGCTGCGTCTGTGTGAAAACATGTTCTCTGCTAGATATTGGGTAGCGAAATTAGGTAGCACACTGTGGAATACACAGCACCCAAGAGAAAACGAAGCACCCAAGAAATTTACAGTGCCCAGGAGAAAACGTAGCACCCAGAAGATTTGGCAGCACACTGCACTTTGCACATCCATGCATGAAAACGGTGGAACAAACAAAAAATTGGGAGCAACATCATATATATCATGGTTATATTTAGTTCTTTAACACTTGTAGAATCTTCAAACAACAATGCATTGACATCTCATCATGCTAGTTGCGTATACAACTCAAAGTCAAGTCATAAATTAAGCCAAAATTCCAGTTGTTCGGTGTTCAATGAAATTACAAATGCCTGATTTGCAGGAATCATAAAGATTTGACAGAATTCAATAAGGATTTCTAACCATTTATTTGCAGGTCAAGAGGATGAAGCCAAAGGATTTCTTAGGAAAATATATCGATAGGAACTTGTCAAGACAGATTAGGGAATTTGAGGTTTGTACATTGGCAAACACTCAAAGGGATTTTGATAATTTCAACATAAATATGTTGAAGATGCTCTCAAAATATATTGAAAAAATTGAGTGCTAACAAATCGAACGATGGTATAAAAGTGTCAAAACTCACGAAGTCATGAAGTATTGAAGCCACAAAATGTAAATCCATGATCCAAGAGGGACACATGTTGCAGAAGACAAGTATGACACGTGGCCCAATTGGCCAATGACAAGTGTCAAGGTATAGTTGGCACATTAGGTATACAAAAGTCACGAATATAGGTGACACATGGAATCCACTCAGCTAGTGCCACGTCAACAATGACATCAGCAAGCCACGCCACTCTGGGACTACATCCTTCAGGGACATCCAGCTTCTCCTACCAGCTAAAGTACCTAAAGCATTGAAGGCCGAAGTCAATTTTGGTTGTTGATCTAAGATCCTATGGAATATTTCTTGACCTTCTGATCAAGTACAATGGAATAATAGAGTAAGAAGGAGGTGTTAAATGAAAACATGTGGTCACCACCATTCTATGACTTATTCGGTAAACACTCTGGAGGGATTGAACTACTTCAGAGTTTGAGTATCCTGGAGTCCCAGAGTCACGAATAGTTGAATACCCGAAGGGTGGGCGCTCCTTTGTGCCTAAGCCCACTGTCCTAGTTCCTGGACATGTGAAGGTTACTAAACAGGGAAGTGTTGATACACACTCCAATGGAATTTTCTCTGGAAGAGTTGGAAGTCTGCAAACATTGGAGTCCCGAAACATCAAAGTCCCAAAGTGAACAAGGACTATCCATCTCAACTGAAGATTAAGTCGGAGTTGTCGATCATCTAAAAAACTGAAATTAGTCAAAGTTAAATGATAAATGGGGTAGCATAGATCTAACCATCGATCATAAGGTTAGATCAATGAAGAAGGTTTATAAGCGCATATTAATTTTGTTGATTGGGACCATTATATGAGACTAGGGAAAAGATCAACCGTGGAATAGAACTTCGCCACTCTAGGGATAGTTTGAAGCAAGAGGCATAAATATATTGTAGTCTTGAATCTCTGAAATCCAGGAATAAATGAAAGTAGTCCATATCAATGACTAATTGATTTGGGATCATCGATCATCAAGTCTTGAAAATGATATGGAGCCAACAAAGTTGCACAAGATTAGACCAGATCGTCGATCTGAGAAATTATGGAAGAAAAGTTAAATCATATGGTATTGATGTACCATCAGGCATATGATAAGGTAGATATACGGTGTAAAATAATAAGAAAAGAAAAGAGGCACTAAGTTTAATAAAATCATGGTCTTAAGCCCACAGTCATTTGGACAGAAATGGTTTGAAGGAAGAGTCTATCTTCAGAAATTAATATATCTATAACATGAAACTAAACATAAAAGAATAAATGCAAATTAAGACTACAAAGGATTTGATGTCTTTTTAGCTAAAAGAAATAGAAGGCTTAATGACTAAATGCTTAGAATTAATTAAATGAAGAGGTGCATTGTTTTATAATGAAAAGAGACATGAATTAAATATATACTTGTTGGAATATTATATAAACAGAAAACTGT
>SNQJ01S0074338.1:60157-80463 GCA_010110895.2 Picea sitchensis
AGGAGGTGAAATTGCAGCTATCCTCCAAATTTGACATGAAGGATCTCGGTGCTGCTAACTTCATTCTGGGAATGGAGATTAAAAGAGATCGTGCAAACAAGAAACTCCGGTTGAATCAAAGAAAATATGTTAAGATGATATTGCAGAGGTTTAATATGCATGGAAGTAAACCGGTCAAGGTTCCTATTCCTATAGATGTAAATTTATCTGCAGATCAATGTCCCAAGACACAGGAAGAAGAAGAGGACATGTCCCATGTTCAGTATGTCAGTGCAGTTGGCATTTTGATGTATGAAATGGTATGTACTAGACCGGGCATTGAACATGCAGTGGGAGTTTTGAGCAAGTATATGTCAAAACCAGGGAAGGAGCATTGGATAGCAGTAAAGAGGGTCTTCAAGTATCTTCATGGCACTATCAGTTATGGATTGTGCTACCAAGAAAGACCAAGATTGGACAGAGTGCTAGATATACATGGCTTTGTCGATGCAGATTGGGCTGGAGATCTGGATCACAGAAGATCTACAAGTGGGTATGTGTTTAACCTGTTTGGAGGAGCAATCAGTTGGATGAGAAAAAGACAGGTTGTAGAGGCACTCTCAACTACAGAAGTTGAATACATGGCAGCCACTCATGCAAGAAAGGAAGCAGTATGATTACAAAGATTGTGTTCAGGTATTGGGTTGGTACAAAAAGCAGTGAGATTAGATTGTGACAGTCAGAGTGCAATCTTCCTAGCAAAGAACCTAGCTTATCATTCGAAGACAAAGCATATTGATGTTCAGTATCACTTTGTGAGAGACTTGGTTAAGGAAAAGAAGGTGTTGATGGAAAAGGTTGACACTTTGAAGAATGTTGTAGATTCATTAATAAAGTATATGAGCACAGAAAATTTTTCCTGGTGTAGAGTAACAATGGGCATTGTTGCCCTGGATTGTTGACTATATAATCCCTTGGACCCCTGGATGCAAAGAAAACAACAAGTGGGAGAATGTTGGGTATGTGTTATATTCTTTGCATGTGTGTGTGGGGGCGCATCAGATATGACAACTGCATCTGACGATCCCTCGTAGTAGTACGTCGTTTGTGTCATGTGCATCGGGTGATTTCCTAGGGGGTTCCCGAGGGTGGGGGGGAGGGAAAGTATGCCCCCTCCTTGGTTACGCGCAGTGTTCAGGGCAGTGCCCTGAAATTTGTTTTTTGGGCTGTTTTTGCTATTTTTAGCGGATTTTGCCATTTTAGCGATTTTGTAAATTAATCCCGGATTAAGGGATTAGGGTTTTGGTATCTACGGAATACCTAAAAGAATTGTATATATATTGTATAGTGAATGGTGAAATTCGATATAATGAATATAAGAAAGGTTTTCCCGATTGAGGGTTTTCCGGTATAAATCTTTGTGTACTATGTGAATGAGCCATTGATTAATTTCTGCTTTGCTTAAGAATCTATATGCATTGCTTTACTTCACAAGTTTAAAACTTACATTATTATCAAAATAAATAACAAAGCAAAGAAATGGAGAATTCAAATCAGTTTATAGAACAAAACAAAGAAATAGAGAAATCCAATCAAATTAAAGAACAAAACTCTGAAATGGAGAAATCAAATCAAATTGAAGAACAAAATACAAATAAAGAGAAATGTAATAAGAATAAAGAACAAAATACAGAAGAGGAAAATACCATCAAATAATTGATTCAAACCCCAATCATCAACAGAGAACACTACTACATCAAGGAATTGATGAATACCTCAGTATTCACTAAAGAAAAACTATTATATTTTAAGAATGATGTTATAACTACATTTGAAGTGATTAGTATGGAACCAACAAATGGTCTATATATTGAAGTTACTAAGGATTTTCTTGACCATCTTGAATACATAGTTATGTGCACTTTTGAATAGTTGGGGAAACTTCAAAATAAAGATATGTTGCTACTACAATAATTAGATCAATCTAACCATGAAGAGCATGAACAAAAGATTTAGCTAGAAGACAAAGAAGAAGAAATCAAAATATTTGAAGACCAAAGTTGTTGATCTAATAGAAGAAATGGAAGAATTAAATACACATGACAATAAAATAAAATAAGTACTACAAGAAACAAAAGAAATGGTTATCTATCTACAAACTCAACTTGAAGAAACTAAGAAAAATGAAGAATCCCAGAAGATCCAATTAACTAAAAGAGAATAATCATGTCACATGTTGGAATTGGAAATTATTGACGTCAAAAAGATAAATGAAAGTATTAATGCAACTCTAATGGCTCAAATTGAAGAAGCTAAGAAAAATGAAGAAGCACATAAGATCCAATTAACTAAAAAGGAAGAATCATGCCACAGGTTGGAATTGGAATCCATCAACCTCAAAAGGATTCAGCTAGAAATCAAGGAAGAAATCAAAATATTGAAGAATGAAGTTGGTGATCTAACAAAAGATATAGAAGAGTTAAAGACATATGAGAAAACTAATAACTGCACAAAAGTCTTGGATGATACAGAAGAAATAGTAATCAATATGAAGACTCGGCTTGAAGGAGCTAAGGAAAAAGAAGAAGCCTTGAAGATTCAATTGACTAAAAAGGAAGAAACATGTCACGTGCTAGAAATGAAAGTTATCAACCTCAAAAAGAATAATGAAAAGACAAAAGCAACTTTTAAAATATAGAAAAGCTCAGCCATCCTAGATAGGATTTGGAACAGTCAAAGACCAACTGATGACAAAACCAGTCCTAGATACAATAATAAAGAAGAAGGTGGAAAATGGAGCACCATTCAAAAACATGATAAAGGATCATACTCCTCAAAATAAAAAGGTATAGTCGCAAACCTAAAAAAAACCATGAACTCTGTTAAGGAAGGAATCTATAAAATTCAAAAACAACAAACATATCAAAAGGAAAAATTTTCATATCACAGCAAAGCCAAGTATGGAAACACCTTCAATGGCTATTTCTTTTCTTCTAATAACTTTGGTCACAAAGCATTGGAATGCAAGATTCCTAAAAAGAAAAATTCAGGAAGGTCCAATAACTCAATGAGATGTTGGAGATGCAATTATGTTGGCCACACAACAAATTTTTGTCATATAATGAGATGTTACAACTGTGATAGGTTTGGTCACAAATCCCAAAGCTACAGAAAATCAACAAGTCAATCCATGAGAAATAATTCATACAATTCAGGAGGAAAATCTAATGAAGGTTGGAAGAAAACAAGAAATGACAAGTCTCAAAGAACAAATCTAGAAAATAAATATCCTACAAACAAAATATCTCATGAAAGGTATGGACGTATGGAGAAGAAAATCTAAAATAGAATGCAAGAGAGATGATCTGGCACCTGAAAATGAAGAAGTTACACTTACATAGAATAGTGATGAATCTTCAATATCATATCAACCAGAAGAATTGAGCAGTGAAAATCTTGGAAGTTTTCCAAAGTTATTTTCATGAACTACTAAATTTCTCCTCAACAGAAAATATGAATAAAAGGAAGGAGGAAGGATTTTACAACATGATTTGGTGTAAGTACTAAAAAATACTACTAAAGTATGGTATGATCTAAACCCAATGAGGAATTTCCAAAAGAATAAAAAAATTATGAAGAGGACTTAACAAACAATAGATGAAAGGACCAATTCAATCTTATTTCTAAGAGACAAACGTTGAAGTTGGTTTCTGCAGAGTCGAAGGAATGTGAATAAGATATTAAATTGGTTGAAGAATGGAAATTAAATTAATTGGCATAGATAAATGGTATTCTTGTGAAAGATCATAATATCAACAAGAATAAAGAAACAAATCAAGAAGATTAGTAAGATTCACACCCTTGTCCTTTAGGACAAAGGAGAAGACAATAAAATCCTATGAAACAGTAAAAACTCGGGGAGATTATTTAATTCCATCATCAAATGAGGAAGTCATTGGATTAGGTTTAAAAGGCTTGATCACTTCAAAAATTGGTATCAATAAGACTACCTATTTGAACACAAAATCCCAAGAGATTGAGATAACAATTGGCACATTCACAGGGGGAGAAAAATAGTAAAAATTTAACTCTTTTTCATTGATGTCAAAGGGAGAGAAAAAAAGAAAAAAAAATGGTATTAGGATTTGGTATAAGTAAAAGTTCAATCCTCCAATCTGAAAATGAGATCAGAGATAGGGGGAGAAAAAGTATTTGTTTTACAGATATGTTGTCCTTAATGCCAAAGGGAGAGATTGTTGGCATTATTGATTATGTGTTGTCAATGATGGCAACATGAGTCAAACATGTACAATAATCAGAGGAAAAGAAATATCACCTTGGGCAAAAGCAATTCGTGATCATTGTTTATCACTATAGGATCAACAATAATCCTGTGTTCCTAAAGCTCATGAGAGATAGTGGGGAGGTTGTACAAAGAATCAGAGCATGCGATGTTAAGGTCTTTGGAAAGGATGAAGGAAAGCTCAGAAGGGAGAGCACATTGCAGAAGTGCTATCTAGATTGGAATCCCCACAGTAAAATCCAAAAGAATCAAGGAAGAATCCTTTCCATTGACATAGTTCTCGAGAAAATCTTGGACCGTCAGATCATGTAAAATCTAGAGCATACATAGAAGAATCCCTTGTTAAGGATCGTGGAAATATAATTGTTCATTCAAATTTTGGGAGTAATCACAACCATCAGATTAGTTAGAACCATTGATGAAATCCAAGTGGAAGGATAGTGTAAGTTGTTAGACATCATAACTTTTCCACTTCAGAGAAAATTGGATATAAGGCAGAGGCATGAACTCACGAAGTCACAAAATCCTTCCATTCATTAGATCAAGGAGTGACTTCAGATGAATTCTTGACCATTCGATCGAGTTTAGTGGAAGGATAGTGTAAGCCACAATATCTTGTAGTCTCGGATTAAATGAACTCATGCAAGCTATTGATATAATATCTCCTTGGGAGAAATACGAGCCATTGGATCAGGTGGTCAACTCCGACATGAACCTACTCCGATGATCAGAAGTTTAGAAAAACCAAGAATACCTGAAGGACGAAGCCTCGAAGTTGCGAACTCCCATCGACTGTTGGATCAAAGGAAGAGCAGGGAAATCTCGTCAACCGTTGATCTGAAATGAATATTGAAACCATCAGATTGTGACAAAAGGGAGAAGGTGGTCAACTTCGGCATTGACCTACTCCAGCGTTAAGTATCTCATATAAACCAAGAAATCCTGAACTCCAAAGCCCCATATTTAACAAAAGTCATCGATCAGGATAAGGAAAGATATATAGTGATAGACCTATTCGACACTTTGACAATGATCAAAGGATGCTATAAAATGTGAAAAATATAGAATCCATGAAGTACTGAAGACATGAAGTGTATATCCATGATCCAGGAGGGAGATATGTGGCAGAAGACAAGTATGACACATGGCCTAATTGGTTGGTGACAAGTGTCAAGGTATAGTTGGCACATTAGGTATACGAAAGTTAGAAATAAAGATGACATGTAGTAGCCAGTGCCACATCAATAGTGACATCAACAAGCCACATCACTCTAGGACTACATCCTCCAGGGATATATAGCTTCTCCTACCAGCTAAATTATCTAAAGCACCGAAGGCCAAAGTCAATGTTGGTCATTGATCTAAGATCCTATGGAATATTTCTTGACTATCTAATCAAGTATAGTGGAAGAATAGAGTAAGAAAGAGGTGTTAACAGACAATAAGTGGTCATTGCCATTCTATGACTTATTTGGTAGGTAAACACTATGGAGGGATTGAACTACTTCAGATTTCAATTAGCCCAGAGTCTCAGAGTCACGAATAGTCAAATAACCGAAGAGCAAGAGCTCCTTTGTGACTAATCCCATGGTCCTAGTTCTTGGACATGTGAAGGTTATTAAAAAGGGAACTATTGATATGCACTTCAACGGAATTTTCTCCAGAAGAGTTGGAAGACTGCAAATTTCGGAGTCCCATAACGTCAAAGTCTCGAAGTGAATAAGGACCGACCATCTAAACTGAAGATTAAGTTGGAGCCTTCAATCATCTAAAAAACCAAAATCAGTCAAAGTTAATCAGGAAATGGGGTAGTATAGATTTGACCTTCCATCATAAGGCTAGATCGATGAAGAAGGTTTAGAAGCGCATATTAAGTTGTGTAGACGTTAGCAAGAAGGAGAAAACATGTTTGTTGATTGGGACCATTGGATGAGACTAGGGAAAATATCAGCAGTGTGTTGACGGGCAAAATTGAATGCTCGCCAACTAGAGGAGTGGATCCGGTTTGGGGTTGTCTAAATAACCCAAGCTGTTTGGGATGATCCACCCCGACGGGTTTATCGGCTCCGTTGGCCGATCTAAGTCCTAAAAAAATGAAATAAAACTAACTAAAGGAACTAATCTAAATGAAAACAACAATTAAAGAAAACTAATAAACAAATCTGAAATAAATATATACAGTCTATTGTCTAATATTATACAGCAATAATGAAATTAAATATTCGATTATCCACAGAATTAGATGCCAGCTACAAATGTACAATATTTACAGATTACAGATTTTAAATCGAAAACCTGAAAAAAACATTTCTAAGCTATCCTATGACAGCAAAACTATTGTTTTCGAATTTTATAATTTTATGAAACAAAAATGACAATTATCAAAGCTGAATAATTAAGATAACAATCTGTACTATAAAATTAAACTATACATCTATCTAAACTATTGAAATAACACTAATAAACTAACCTATGATAATGCTTTCCAATTCTTCCCACACAAAGTATCTAATTCAACTGTTCGATGAGAGGAAACCCGCACCAAACTTTCCACAAGTTTCTTGTAAACAGGAAGAAGCAGTGCTCTTTGAATATAAGCGACAGGACAAACAAGACATAAAAAATGACAGCAATCTTATAATTTACAAATTATCGCAATTAGATAAGTCCTTGTGCAAAAATTTGTATAGAACAGTTCAATTAACGAAGAAGATAAACCTTTATTCGTTAAATTGAGATAGAGTAATTGTTGTACTAAAACTGAGATACAGAAGACATGGACAGAATTTAAATTACAACGCATTAACCTGTAATAAGCCTTGATATCTAAAGTAGTCAATGACTTAATCACAAATTCGAATGCACAAAACTTGAACGAAAGTATGATTAATTGAAAGCTAAAGCTGTTACAAAAGATCTACTTTCATTCCAGTCTGTCTCATCATAAATCCATATCCTTGTTCTCCCAACAGTGATGATGGGTTTATTACAAAAAATAACATGTATTTAAAGGCCATAGGGTAAAACATCCCTGTGGGAATTATCAAAAATAGTTTACAAAAAATCTGGGAATAATCTCCCAAGTCTCTATTTCTTCCTATGACCAACAACTTAAAACAAAACTATATCACAACAAGTATCTTCTAAACTGCCACAGCATGTCCAATTTTCCATTGAAATTCGTAGGTACCTGTAGGTGGACAAGAATAGACAAGTTTAGATAATGTTTTATTGGTAAGATTAACAAAAATCTAAATTTTAAGACTAGCTATAGAATCTCACGATTCTGTAGCTGGTCTAATTTGAAAACAGAACCGTTTTAAATCAATCAAACGATAACCGAAATATATTCAACCTACTAAAACAAATCTTTAATTGCTAATTTAAAACAAAGTGAATCATTTAAACCAAAACTTCTATGCTAATTGAGATCAAACGAAATCATGTTTGAATCTATTTCAATTGAAACAGACCCAAACGAATATCAAGCAAACCTCTGGTAAGAATTCAATATAGACATAATATGTCAATCCAACACTCAACAGAATCGTTTTTTAAATCCAAACTAACAGATCCATATCGAATCTGTCTTTGATACTAATCCAACTTATACAAATAATTATGCTAATTCAAGGCACACAACATTGTTTACAAATCAAACCAAACATAAATGAATCGAACCAACTCGGGGCCGACACAATCATTATATTAATGCAAAATCGTATCAATCAAAACATATCTACACGATTTTAGCAAACAATTTTTTTTTGTATAGGTCGAATACCATCATAATCCAAAATGAAAATATTTATTCAAAACGAAACAGAATCATTTCTTGAACCTATTCGAACAGAACTTAAACGAGAGCAAACCCAATCGGCTACCCTAATTCAAACGTACAGAATTGTTTCAAAAGCAAATCAAACAGAATCGAAAACAAATCAATCGTTTATACTAATCTGAGAACAATAAAATTACATTAACCAAATCATAGATGTGTCCGAGTTTAGCAAACAAATCTTCTGTACATGATTCATAAAGAAATCATTTTTCGTAATTTGAAAACGACAGAATCATTTTGAATCTAATTGAAAGCGAACAGAACTAATTAAAAGCAAACTCAATCAATTATATTAATTCAAACCAACTCATAAAACAAAATCGATGTTGAAATACATACCTGGGCAGTAAGAAAATGATTCAATCATGATAACTTTGAATTGACAAAAGCCATTGTTGCCTCGACATTTTTGAAGACAATTGAACCAGTGGTTTTTTGTTTCTTCTTGTTGGCTTGTAGCATGTCATTCTCCTTTGACAGCACTGTAACTCGTTCCTCTAATGATTTGATCTTAGATTGTAACAGGAGAACGTCAGTGTAATAACGTTCAAGCCAAGCATTGCATTGAATACACGGTGATTGATCGAGACTTGAAATCACAGGTGAGGGTTCGTTCTTGTTACTAGGGGTTTCAGTGTGAAGCTTAATCCCCGGGAAGTTAGGGTCATTTTTGAGGCACAGAGGTAAGTTGGAAACATAGTCATAGGGTTCCTTAGAGTAGAGTCCATGAGAATAGGGGTATTCCTCGAATAGGAAATGCTCGATCTCTGAGTCTGAATCCTCACTCAAGACGATGGGCTTTTGGTCGACGTTCTGTTTAGGTTTGTTCTGGGCACATCTCGATACCAATCGTGCATTTCTTTTTCCCTTACTGTTGACACCAGTATCACCCTTGACCTTCTTCCTTACTGGCCTTTTGACGGCCTTAGTATTGTCTTTAGCACACGGGTCGGCTATGGTATCGGGTAGGTCAAGTTTGGGGCAAATTGAGGGTTTGAAAAGGGGTAGAAGGGTAGGAGATGGCACAGTAGGCTCAACCAGGTTTTCAGTGACCACCACCTTGTCTACCTAAACACACTCGAAAGTGGCAAAGCCGTTCTGTTGGTTGTGGAGCCTGATTATCTTCCTGATTCAGAGGTCCTTGCTTTCAGCCGTGTTTATACCCCATGAAGTATTTACACCCCAGAAGTATGTACACCTTGCTTTCAGCCTGTTTATTCCCATGAAGCATTTACACCCCAAGTATGTACACTCTTCCATCGGGAGTGCAGAGGGGGTACCCTCAAGGGTCCGGGGTCCATCCTCATCGGGGGTCCGGGGCGCGGCCCCCAAATGGGGTTCGGAGCAAAGATCCCCCGATGGGGTTCACAAGCCCTGCACCGTCTTATAAAAGTATATATTGTAATTTCATTTAAAATCCCTATCCGCTCATTATAAGGTCGCAGATCTTAACATGTTGAAGCTGCCCTAGAAGGGCAACCCTCTTTTATGAGAGGGAAATGTATCACGCGATTGATGGTGAATATTGTATTCTAAGAGAGATTGTGAGAGAAAAGAAGAGGAAGTTACGTGCTTTGGTCAGGTTGTATCCCTTCATTTGCTGGATAATAATAAAGGAAGGACCTGGCAATTTCTCTGGTGGACGTAGCCCACACTGGGTGAACCACGTAAATTTGTGTCTCTCTTGTATTGTGTGTCTTCTGTGTTTTGTTTCTGCATTTATTTTATTTTATTACTCCACGGTCCTGTTTTTCTAACACGTTCCTTCATAGGAAGGCTTGCCAACAGTCACCTCTAAGGGTCAAATGATGAACGATAATAAATTTGATCAAGCAGTGATGGAAAAGGCTGCTATCAACCTTCTCACGCCTAAATCATTTTGACATCTTGTAAAGGATGCGTAGGAGATAATGCGGCATGTTCAGAGGGTAGTCTATAAAATTCATCAATAATCGAAGATGATACAGAAATACCAAGCCATAACGACCTTCGCAGGTCACAAACTGCTTAATAATTGCCAAAAGATCGTGCCACCTGGGTTTGAGGGAAGCTACAGGCATACCTTTATCACAGCTAACAATCTTTCTTGACGTGAATAGGAGCATCCATGGCACCTCGTCGACTTTGGAGTTTTTAAACCACCTTTGCCCAGTAGCTGGTAAGCCTGTAGCCGAGCTTAGGAATTCCTCATTTAGCTCGAGCTGTATGTCTCTGACCTTAGCCCTGCATCTGTCGAAGGTGAGGGTGAACTGTTGGGCTACCGAAAGGTTAAAACCCTCAAATATTTTGATAAAAACTAGCCAGCCACTATTTTCCAAATCCTTACAAGCATTGTCGAAAAGCAACAGAGTTTGGATACCATTTGGTTCTATGTGCACCACAGGTGCCATAGAACAGAATACACAGAGAGCAGGGTAAATGATCAAGGGTTTGGACAGGGTATACGCAGTGCCGATAGCTCACAGGCTTCCCTGAAAACCAACAGAGGTAACCCGGGATAGGAGGGAGGCATTAATGCCCAAGTGTGCGAGGGTGGTGGAATGAAATTGACCCATGCAAAATAGTCATATCCAAATGTACAACCGACGGCGCATATGGTGATTCAAATCACTATTGCAATGTGTTAAAAACAATGTTACTCAAACAATTAATGGTAAGTCGACCCAAATATAGTGTTTGCATGGTTTTAAAATCAAAACAATGTTTCAAAATCAGCACCAAGGGTCTAACCACAATGTCAATGTGTTTTCATGAAACCAATGCGCCAAGGAATTTGATGAAAGACCATAGAACATCAAACCACCAATGTATTAAGGACTCAATGAAAGTCATTATAATATCATCACAATCTTATAAAAATGAAATCATATTAACAACAAAAGAATAAATATTTTGGTGCCTTGCCAACTGTGTGACTATAATTGAATCGAAAATGTAATGAACAGATAGACAAGAGTAACCAAAATAATCCAGTGACGATATTAATTCCATTGATGTGACTTTGAAATCAAAATTTTCACGCTTGCAGTCGTGAAAATGAAAACAAAAGGCAGGTGTCCAAATGCGCCAAAATAACAGTGTTGTTTTATTCAAAAGATTGCGATGAGAATCAAGGGTTCCCAAAACGCTTGTGTAGGCAGCTTCTAAAGATAGGATAAAAATGTGAAATGGCTGCCAACACTGTGGAATAGAACTTCTCCACTCCAAGGATAGTTGGAAGTAAGAGGCATAAATATCTCATAGTCTCGAATCTTTGAAATCTAGGAACAAATGAAAGTTGTCCATATCAATGAATAACTAACTCAGAACCGTCGATCCTAAAGGCTTGAAAATGATCCGGAGCCAACAAATTTGTGAAAGGATTAGACCATACCATCGATCTGATAACTTCTAGAAGAAAATTTAAATCATATGGTATTGATGTACCGATGTAGCAGGAAAACCCCCTACGGACTACACCAGGGTTATAAAGTGCAGGCAGAGCTAACCGTCTAAAGTCTCCTACTTTTAACAACTATCCCAACATTACCCCACAATCATACATAAAATATAAAGTATAGGGATCTGGTAAGACTACCTTAAACTTCGCGTCCGGTGTCGATCCCTTTGCGCTTAGTTGCTTCTCGACTGCAGATCTCCTCCCAAGGCCAACCTGCATTCACCAAAAGACAAACAAGAAACTACAATCATGCATTCTATATATGGATTAGTGGGTTAGATATCATAAAAAAAACACAAGTAAATCATGAAGATTGAAGACATCATTTGGTGGGACGGGAAAAGTATTTCTTTATATTAATCTCACAAAGTCACTTACAATATCAGATCGGAAACTTCTCTTCGAACTCGGTCCTGGGATCCTCTTCACCATGCACCAACTGATTCCACATATTCTTCTCAAGGGTTTTTGATGGAGGAAAAGGGATGAAAAAGGAATTCTGGCTCAAACTCACAATGTGGTTGCAAAATATTGGGGCAAAGGGGGGAATACTGAAATGGGTAGAGTTTCTTTTCTCTCGTTCTTATTTTTGGAATGGGACCCCAACACCTCCTTTTATAGGCTAAAATGATAGTTATTCGGTTGAGTGACCGACTATGGGTGGTCAAATGGTTAGGTAACAACCCTAAAACCTGTATCCCTTTGTAAATTTTTATTTTTTGCATTTTTTGTGAGTATACGCGGGTTGTTATGGTGCAATAAGCATGTGTATGCAGGCAATAGTGGTGAAGGGCATGTACATCTTCAAAAATATGGTTTTTAGAAGAGCTATTCAAATGATGGCTTGGAAAATATAGAAAGTAAGATGGCCTTATGCCAGGTATGCATGTCTGGTGCAATTTATGGTTATAATAGATGCCCCCTAATGTGTGAGGTTAGAAGAGCATCTGATGGCCGAAATACATTACAAATATTCACCAACGTACGAAGCGAGTGAGCCCAGAGACCAGAGTTCGGGAGGCGTCATCTGCAAAATAATAATTTGTCTCACCGAGGCAGGCATACCCATGCTTGGGATGAAATAAAATCATGGATGCCAATCAAATACATTGCAGATCCATGTCATATAACTATATAAAGTGTAGCCGCGAGCAATACACAATGGATATACATCTCGAAATCAAAATATATACATGTATAGTATCCGTCTTCAAGAAGATAATGATCCCTGATGGCTGGAGATGAAACCTTTAGAGCTTGGGCAATAACTTCGAGATCTTCAAAACTCAGGTAGGAGTCTAATATCAATGTACGACTTCACTACCTAGAGGTCTTCGATGGCTCATCGGGATTAGACAAGAAGATCTCAGTGATCAAGAAGAGAACTTCATTGATTTTGAACAAGGACTTGATTGGTCTTTCGAGGTGGCCAAGCATGAGGACAAGAGACAAACTGCAGAAGGGTCGACTCAAGTTTAGTAAAACTTCCCTTGGACAAAAGCACGACAAATGATGAGACTCGGGCAGCATGGAATTGACATAAGTTCACATTGCAGGTGGCAACGCAAACTCTCCATATGTTTGGAAGGATAACCAAACAGAGGAGGACACATCTCTATGTAGCGATAATAACTTCCTAAGGTCATGTTAAATTCCATTTCTTGACGAACAAACGGAAGGATGTGCTTTGTCCAAGGGAGACTCATTGTGCTGCAAATAAAAAGAAAATACTTTTCCCTTCCTCTTTTTGGGGTATATTTGATTTTTTTGTCTTTTTCAATAATTTTGGAAAGCTTGAAAAAGAATAAAAGAATGATATGTTACAAAGGAGGAATGAGTGTCGCAGACATACTAGTTCCAAGCACAAGGAACACACTAATTCTCAGAGCAAGGAGACATATGCAAGAAAAGGACACTCAAGAAAAATCCTCCATGGGTCAAGGTGTCAAGACGCAGAGGCAAAGTGTTACAAGGCTTGCGTATAATGCATGCTTCAGGTGGTTCAGTCGAGAGTAACATGGAGCCGAAATTAGGCCAAAGACGCACGAATGCAAATGTGATTAATACGACACAATGATAACATCCTTCGATGTAATTTTAACGAGCCCATAGAAGGTAAGCTCGACATTTTTCATTTTTTAAGAGTCTGAAAAAGTGTAAAAGGAGACTCCACTATGGTACCTTTTTCGAAGGTACAAGATCACTCGATGATCTTTTCACTTTTAGGGAGTCTGAAAAGAGATTAACTATGGACTCTATGGGGGTTCCTTTTTCATAAATTTAGTCCCTCAGGCCCATAAAAGGGTTAAAATTATACCTAATAATACTCTTCTAGTGAACCGAAGTTCCTAGAGTATACCTTTATTCATACAATTGACCATCTGGACCGAAAATGGGCTAAACTACCATCGGATAGACGTGCCTTCAAATTTTAGTTTGGCGAGCATAAAGGGCAACAAGATCACTCGACAATATTTTCATGTTTAAAGGGTCTAAAAAGGGATTAAAAGAAGACCCGTTGAAGTTACTTTTCTCAGTTAATCCAGACGAGATCAAAAAGCATAAATACGGTCTTGCCAGATGTTGCTTTCAAATTTCAAAGAGAGATTGAAAGACAACAAAGCTTGCCCATGCTCGACACTTCGTGGGTTGATGCTTGGCATCTCCTTAGGGGAGCAGTCTGCTCCGATGAAAACATTATCCATGATGCCATGGGTTCTTGAGATATTGATATGTATCATTTTAGCGATGGTTTCCATATTACCCTCAGTATAAACTGCATGCATAGCCAAAGGATTGATAGGACAAGACCTATCTCCAGTCATAGTCAGAGTGAATTCATCTGCTTCAATTCTTCTTAACACTGGGAGGAAATAAGATCTGTGATGGAGATCATTCCAGGGTCTGTCCGGACTAGTCATTGCCTGAATAATCACCTCCTCTAAGGGAAAGACTAAGTCTAAAGAGTCAGTATCAGCGAGGGAACCTTGAGCCCAAATAGGCTTGAGAACTAGATATAACTCTTGTGTGGGAGTCAGATCAGGATCGGTGGAAGCTTGCTAGACTATATAGTATGCAACCTCTGCTGTGAACAAAGGCATGGCCATGCCATGGTGCCCTGTCCCTTCCATCATGGTTGATGGGGAAGGAAGATTCCATGGATCATTAAAGTAAGTTGTACGAAACAACGAGACTTGAAAATTTTCAACCTTAGGCTGGTCGGGGATAGCCGATAGGAATCTAACATCACCAAAAGGAGGCGAGTAATCGAAAGTGCCCATAAAAGGTGGGCACAAACCAACCCCTACATTGACGATGTCAGGTTGAGGGTTATCAATAATCGGGACCGTGGATGCCCTCGATGAAGGGTCAGGATGGGACAAGGAAAATTGATCAATGGACACGATCTGGCCCTCGTATGGAAACAACAAGACCCAGAAAACTATAGTGACCACTGCATGCATAGCATATGTCCAACTCCTTCCTAACAAGATATTGTATTCAAGAGACACATCAACCACTTCAACCTTGATGCACATCGTCTTCCCCCCTAACTACATGGGGAAAGAAGGGATGATTCCATGTGGTTGGAACGAACAACCATCGAAAGCGGTAAGAAGAGTAGGTGATGGACACAAAACGGGTTGGCCAATGGCCTTCCAACATGCCAACCACATCACGCATGTCGAGGCACCCTCATCAACCACCATGCAGAAAATGTTCTGAGTAAACGTTTTTTGTGGTGTAAGCCACTACTATATGAAACGCCACGTGTTAAGGGAGACGGGGTTTTAATTCGGTCATATCAAGCAAGATCATTCCTGGATTACATGTCTTAGCAGATCCTAAGGTAGCTAACAAGGCCTTTCTCTGGGAAGGGCATCTCTGGAGGACTTCCAAAGAAGACATTGCACGAGGGGTTTGAGACAAGTCCTCCACCACAGAGTAGCTCTAGGCGGCCCTTGCTTTTGGATTGTGGGAAGCTTTCTTGAATGCACCTTTTGGGATGTGTGTCATTGTTTTGCCCAAAGCCTTCTCAATCTGGAGAGGAAGAGGTGGGTTTTGGCTTCTTTACCCTTTTCAGAGGTGTTTGGCGTTCCGTAGTTGCATGTCCTAGTTGCTATATCAACGCTAACTTTCATCATGTACACATTCGTGGATGAAGGATTACTCGAAGATGGAGGGGGTACCTGTCTTCCCCTTTCCGCTCTCGAAGAGGCTTGAGTTAAATTTTTCCCATGTGGAAATGGGTTTGTTAACATGGCAGGTTTTTGTTATGCCAATAACTTATGGGCCTTTGCAAGCCGAGGTCATAGGTGAGTCGGATGGTATTCCGTTCAAAGGTTAGACGGATACTTCGACTTCTTCTTTTCTATGCTTCCCCCACCAGCATTATTGGTAGGTTTTCTATCCGCCTTACCCTTCTTTCGTTGTTTCTTCTTTCCGTCAGGCTACTGGGTGGCCTTCGAGTTTGTCGATTGCACATTGTTTACATCTAACATTTGAGTAGGGGGAGCATCCAAACCAGTGGTCTAGATGGTCATTGTCTGTTGTATGGGAAATTGTTGTAATTTATTTGTCAGTTGATTAGCGAGCTTCGTTTACGTTGAACCAACAATACCATCGGCATGTGGTCCAGACCTCTGTCTGGTCTTGTCAAGTATCAACCGCAGTTCATCTGGAAAAACTTCAAAAGTAAACCAGACTGAGAGTAAATCAGCTCTAGTTGTTGAGCTCTCATTATCGCTTCTTCTTCTAAAAAGACCCCTGACGTTGCTACGTCTTTGGATAACTGAGGTACCAAATACTTAAGTAACCACTCAAGTAGGAATGTTGGTGGGACTGGTACTTTTATCAAACTCTTTCGGTGTCTCCATTCTCATATGTGATCAGAGATATGGTCCACCTTTGTCTACTCAAAGTTGGCCAACAATTCGGTGCCGACATCGTATCTCACAGGTAATTGAAAATGGTTTAATAAAACCATTGCCAATTTTCCAAAGGTAGAGTATATTGAGTGATCAAACTCAATGTACCATTTCACAGCACTCCCAATGAGAGTGCGTTGAAACAAGCACAACTGGATGGAGTCGTCTCTTAATGAGTTGGAAGAGCACCATAAATGGAAGGTAGTCACATGATTGCCTAGATCTTCATTAGGCGTAGCTTCGAACTTTGGAATGTCCAAAGGCAACTTGGTCGCCATAGGAGGCCAATGCAGATCATGACAGATGGGGTCGTTTAATAACCTTGTCAAGTTTGGCAAGTGTAGAGTTTCCAGAAATGGTAATTTGGGTTGTTGATTATAACCAGGGAAAAAGGAGCTTGGAGTTTGGTTGGCACTAGGTTGCCAGGAAAATTTTGGTTGTTGGCCAAGGTTCTGGTAATAACCATGGTCGTGATCAGCGTATGGGTTCTACGCTTATTGAGACATCATCAGCTGACTCCCGTAATAGGACATAGAAGGTTGGGATTGTGTTGCATTCCAAGGATTTTGGGAAGTGTTGCCCCCTGCCAATCTGATAGGCATAGGTCCTGAGCCTTGCTCGGGGTTCCATTAGGTATCAAAAGGGTTTCCCCCAGTTGGCATCCCTGATGAGGGAATTGATCCCTGCCATGGATTTGAAAGTCCTTGTGAGGAAGGAATTCCTAAGTTTACCCCCTGTGCAGGAATAGTACCCTACATAGGATTTTGTTGTCCATAACCGGGGTTGCCCCCGGCCAAGATGAAAACTGATGAGAATGCATTGTGACCAAACACATCAAACAAAGAGAATGGTGTTGAACCTACTGGCATGCTATAAGAAGGAATTCCTTGAATACCTGCTCCAAACAAACTATAGTTTATGTTCGACCCAGCGGAGTGCTGGTGAGCACCGTTGAGCAAAGGGGATGAAGGAGGTATATGACCCCCTCCGTAAGGGAAAGCATTATAAGGAGCTGAAGTGCCCCCCATGGATCCTTGTAGAGGAGTGTTCGAGATCCCTATCCCCAAACCTAAAGTCTGTAGACTGGACTAGGAAAGGACAGAGTTTGTATCAAATCTAGGCATCCAGTATGAGAATGGAGGGCCTGTCACACTCTAGGTGAAAGGAGCAGTGATCGTCATCATAGACGGAATCAGACCATTTCCCGAGGGAGAGGTGGTCGAGACCATAGTGGTCCGGACCGATGAAGGTTGGTTTGGAGGAGGAAAACCCCTTGTAGTGATAGTCATATAGGGAATATGAGTATTCCATGAAGAAGTAGCAGCATTTGTCTCCATGTCTTCTTGTGACACTACCTAACACTCATAAGGTTCAACCTGTACGACGTCTGGCATCGATAGATCAGAGATTGGAGGGTTATACAGACCAAGGGTTTTTGCTTCAAGGTAAAAAATGGTTGGTTCCTCTGGAATCAAATTTCCTCCTCTCAGAGATGAGTTAGGCACAGTTTCCTATGGCCCGGTCACCTCAAAAGACCCTTATTAGTTTAGTCTTCACCTTAGCAGTGGCGGGGGTGGCTCCATATCAACTGATGGTAGGCCAAGAAGCCTTTGCGATCGGTGGAACTCCTGATCCTCCACTATGTGAGAAGATCAATGACACACTAGGGATTTATATTAATGTTAAATACCAGCACACACTAGAAAAATCTCCTATGAGATAAGACAAGCAGATCACTAGCTAGTTGGAAGAACAGTTACACCATCCAACACTAGAGAAACTTACCAGTGAAAGTGCAACTCGAATACAGAAGCACCCTCTGGGTATACTCTGTAAAGTGTGGCCCGATGTCTGCCCTAGGTACCATAGTATACCCCTACAGTCACCTATGTAAGTCACTAAGATAAAGGCAACTAGGTTACCAGGGCACGAACAGTCACCAGACGGGTACAGTCGACAGTCGGGTGGACCGCAATGAGCAAGGTATCAAGCCCAAAACTTATCAACGGTATCGAAATAAAGTGTTCTGAAAGACGACTGAGGACCTCGAATGGATTCGAGACCCATGAAGCTCTATGGAAAATGCGATCAATGGAATCCCAAGATAAGCCCTCTATATGTGTTCCCCAGTATGCTTGGTCCGGATTTGGAGGGGTTATCTCCACTACCTTTATGCATGCGACCTCGTGTTTAGCCCTTGTGTTAGTGGGGGGTCCCAGATAAATTTTATGGTTACTGGACTTTTAAGCACTCCCTAGCACAGACTCTTATGTTTTCTTTTGTAGCCTTGAAGAGTTTCCTCTGTAATCCTAAATCAAGGCTCTAGCCTAGACTAAATTGATGGACCCTACAAACACAAAGTCTAATAACTTTTAATTAAGCGTTAATTTTAGTGGTTGTCTTAAGTCAACGGGAATGGAAGTGAAACCAGTGAAGTTCTTTAAGAGATGAAAGAGAAGAGAATAAGATGAAACTGAAAACAAACTACTTCTTCTTCACAAATAAGGATTTGTCAATTTAAACTCTTTCACCAAACTTTTCGTTACTATTTTCCTCAGATATTTGAAAAGAAAAACCTAAAACAATATTTCGCTCAACTACGAGCTGCTTAATGTCCTAAGTATTCAAATGAAGAACTTAAGAAAACTTTATTTTTCCTTGATAAGCAAAGCAACTAACCTAAACTACTTTTACCACACAGAAATAAAAAACTTTTTTTTTATTATTTTATGCTTCAAAACAAAAAACTTGAAAATGGATTCTTTTCTTTTCTTCTAAAGCAAAAAAGGGAAAAATGAAGATAAGACAAGACCCAGAAATGACTTCTGGCCCACTGCGGATGAGAGGGAGTCACTGACAATACTAAACAAGTAGATCATAACAGACTTACAATCTTGTCTAAAAAACCTAATAAAGAAAACACAAGAAATATTTGATGAACAAAATCTATATTGAGGTCAGACCTATGCTACAGACTGCTATAACATAGACTACGACTAGATCAAGAAAACCCCTAAGAAGTACGACTTCTAACAGGGAAGAGGATGACTGCCTCTTCTTAAAAAAAGATTTTCTCAACACAGGAACACTATTGACACTTCAGCAACCAACGTATGTACATGGGTTGTCCAAGGGTAGGGCGTGTATGTACGCATGCAAACCCACTATAGGCCGTGTACACTGTTGAGCTCTAATCTACCCTAGCAAATTAGAGTGTAATTAATTGTCAATCCGGTGTTTGTAAGACTTAGAGGCATGTCCAAAGTATATGGATTTTAGAGATAGTTTTTATCTTTTATGGAGATAACCCAAAACTTATTCTAAGGCTGAATGTGAAAGAGATGCTAAGCTCCTATTCAGAAGTCATCTTCATAGATCTCGTGACAGTGATCAGCACTTGTTTTTAAATGGTAAAAACAGTAAGCATAAAATCTATTCTAAGGCTGATTGTGCAAGAGGCACTAAGCTTCTATTCAGAAGTCGTCTTCATAGTCCTCATAACAGTAATCAACATTTGTTTTTCTAAAGAGTGAAAACAGTAAGCATTCAAGAGAACGTTTAAGACCTATCAAATGTTGGAAGAACAAAACCCTTATTCAAGAGATGCATTCATCGTTCTTCTTTCATTCATTCATTAACATCAAATCAAATCAAAAATACTGAAAGCATGAAGTAACTCAAAAGCATTCAAAACTATCTTAATGCTTGAAGTCTAACTGCTCATTGAGTTCTCATTCAAGAATCCATTCACAATGATGAGTAAGTCTTGAAAACATTAAGCATGTAACTGAACTATGAAATTCATTTACCTACAGC
>SNQJ01S0074338.1:82806-97537 GCA_010110895.2 Picea sitchensis
GTGTGTGTGTGTGTGTGTGTGTGTGTGTGTGTGTGTGTTGGAGTTACCTCACACACACCTAGTATTTATTTTTCCTAAGGTTTTTCCTTTTTTATTAGTCATAATTAGTCATTATCCAGTCTCCTATATTTTAGGGGAGAATATTCCACTCGAAGAATATTCTCTTTCAGTTGACACTTTAGTTTGACTAGTTGAGTTGAGTTTAGATGTTGCATTGGTTTTGTCACCATGCAACATTGGGATCATCCCCAGCTAATGCACACTTTCCTTGGGATTATCATCATACTAGTGCATTACCCTTGATTCCATGATTTACTCCTCACTACTCTTTGTTCAGTCAGTTAACTGAAGACTAGTTAACTAGTTAACTCAAGACTAGTTAACTAGTTAACTCAGCTAGGTGGCAGTTCACTCCTGTAACTTCCCGAGAGACTAGACTAGGTGGAAATTCACTCCCATAACAACTAGTGTGTGTCCAGATCACTCTAGACCACCACTATGGTGCATTGGTTCTCCTCTAGTGCACACTCATTGATTTATACATAGTATATCATGTGTAAATTATTCATTATTCATAACGGTTAACGAGAATTCTTTCATTATTTCTATCCTTCTTCTTCTTTCTCATTTTCTCTCTGCAATTGTTTGTATCATTGTTTAGCTAGATATATTATGTGCATGTTTAACACATTTACGTAGTATCAGAGACAATGAATTTCTAAGGAAAAGCTACACCAAAATTTTTCTAGGTACAAAAGATTGAAGACAGTGAAGAGATGGATTTCCAAAAATAATTCATTCTTACACCTTACAACTATTTTGCATGGAAGGAGAAAATATCCATACATCTCCGAGAAGAGGGTTGTATAGGTTAACCTTGAATACAGATACAGAACTGACATCATCCATACAAAAATCCAAGTACTTAAATCGATGGTTTCATCAAAAGAAGTGTATTCTTCATTGGATGCATGCAAATGTCCTCCTATTCTGATGGGGGACAACTCTTCTGTTGAAGTCACCAGCAAAGGAAGGATTGAACTCACCAACGGAAGCTTCAAGAATGTGTTGCACATTCCCAAAAAAAAAATCAATCTTCTCTCCGTGTATGAGAAGAGGAATTTTGGCATCGGAAAGAAATTCATATTCACACCAAATTTTGTGGACATCTATGACATGCAAACCAACTCCAGGGTTGCTACCAGTGAGGTAAATCATCAGTCTAGATTGTATATTTTTTCTAAATTCATTGAACCTGATTTTTCTTTACTACTTACTCATGTTGATGAAAGTAGTATGATATGGCATGAAAGGTTTCGACATTTGAATTTCATATACATGCAACAACTTAGCAAGCAAATATTGGTTGATGGTATACAAGACATCCATTTCTCCAAGGGAGTATGTGAGGGATGTGTTCTCGGAAAACACCCTCAAGAGAAATTCAACAAAGGAAAGTATTAGCAGGCTTCTGCACCTTTAGATCTGATCCACAGTGACCTTATGGTTCCTTTTCCACATCCATCGATCAGCAAAGCGAGGTTTGTTCTCGTGTTTGTTGATTATTTCTCACATTTTACATGGATCTAATTTCTCAGGCAAAAATCTGAGGTATTTCAACACCTCCAAGATTTCAAAGCCTTGGTTGAGACACAGTCCAAAATGAAGATCAAAGTCCTCTAAACCAATAATGGAGGAGAGTATGTAAATCATGAGATCCATAATATTTTCCATGAGGCAGGGATCCAATTACAGCACATAGTTCCCTATACTCCGCAGTAAAACGGAGTTGCTGAGTGGAAAAACAGATCTCTAAAGGAGATGGCATATTGCATGCTGCATGCAAAGTCACTACCACAGAGACTATGGGCTGAAGCACTTAATTGTGCAACATACATCGAAAAAATATCTCACCATAGATCTGTCAAGGATAAGACCCCCTACGAGGCTTGGAGCAGCCTCAAACCAGAAGTGACCCACTTTCGCATTTTCGGTTCACGTGCATGGGCTTAGACTCCCTATGAAAAGAGGAAGGCACTTGATCCATAGAGAACTGTGTGTATTTTTGTTGGATACCCCAACGGTGTGAAGGGATATAGGCTTATTGATCTTTCCTCAGTCCTACTCATCATCAAGCGTAGTGTCCAATTCAAGGAAAGTGTCTCGCATGCACCTCAAGAACTGCATGCAGACACGTTCATTCTTCTACCTGTCTGAGATGATGAGCATACACATGCCGACTCTTCTTTAGACAAGATTTATTATTCGTAGGAATTAGATGATTCAGATTTAGAGTCAGTGCAGTCAGATGAAGAGTCAAAGAATCTAGATGTAGTTGCAGATCCAGAGAAAAGGCCCAAGTGGACACAGACTACTCTTCAGGATACATGGGATCTCGTTGGTGATCCAGTTGATACTAGGAGGACTCGATCTGATTTCGAGGAGCCTCATGTTGCACTCACTACCACTGAACCATTTCCCTCTAGGCATCTTTTCTTGGTTCAGTCTTCAGATCCATAGTATTATGGTGAGGCTACTAGAAATCCCTTTTGGGAATCCACCATGCAGGAGGAGTACAACTCCCTCCTTGAGAACCAGACTTGGGATTTGGTTCCCCTTCCTTCTAGAAGGAAACTTATCAGATGCAGATGGGTCTACAAAACCAAGAGCACAATGGATGGACATATTAGCATATACAAAGCCAATATTTTCGCCAAAGGATTTCAACATGTTCATGTTATTGACTATGATGAGACCTTCCCTACAGTAGCGAAGATGGATTCCATACGATTTGGACTTGCCATTGTGGTAGCCAAAGGATGGGAAGTCCATCAAATGGACATGAAGAATGCATTTCTTCATGGTGATCTTTCTAAGGAGATATACATGGAGCAGCCCCAGGGATTTATGCAGGACTTATCTTTGGTTTGTCAACTAAAGAAGTCCCTTTATGGCCTCAAGCGGGCTCCAAGGGCATGGTACGCCAAGCTGGACTCCTACTTGTTGTCACCGAACTTTGTATGTTATAAATCAGACCCAAATGTCTACATGCTCAGAATGGCTAATTCACTTCTACTCTTAGTTATGTACATTGATGATTTGTTGATCATCGGTTGCTCGACTTCAGCGATTTCTACAATCAAGAGAATTCTATATGACAGGTTTTTTATGATGGACATGGGTCCACTACACTTCTTCCTTGGACTTGAGATCAGTAAGGATGCATCAGGCATCAAACTTTCTCAGGCCAAGTATGCATGAGATCTCCTTGAGAGATTTCACATGACAGACTGCAAGTCTGCTTCGACCCCTTTCCTATCAGGGGTCAAAGTTGAGGATGGCAGGGAGACTCCATTGGTTGACAACACACTATATAGGAAACTATTGAGGATCTTGTTCTATCTCACACACTCCAGACCAGACCTCTCATATGCAGTTGGCATAGTTTTTAGATTCATGCAGGAGCTGCATGAGCTACATTGGAAGGCTGCAAAGCATATCCTTCGATACATATAAGGCACCATCACCTTTGGGATTCATTATGCATCATACTCTAGATTAGATCTCATCAGGTTTACTGATTCCGAATGGGATGGAGATAGCATTGATTACAAGTCCACATTTGGATACTCACTTAGTCTTGGTTTCGGGCCTATCTATTGGTCGAGAAAGAAGCAAGCTTCCACTACTCTATCTTCAGCTGAGACAGAGTACAGAGGGGTAGTTAACATAACCATTCAGGCTATGTGGCTACAACATTTTCTCACTAAGTTGGGCATTCAGTTTCATCGGTTGATCGTCATCTGGTGTGACAACCAGAGCACTCTGAAGTTCTGCAGAGATCCAGTTCAGAGGCAGTGGACGAAGCACATCAAGATCCACATGCACTACATATGAGACTTAGTATATGAGGGGATCATTGACTTACAATTCTATCCTTCAGCAGAATAGATGACAACCATCTTCACCAAGACCTTCACTGAGAAGAAGTTCCAATCTCTGGGAAATCGTCTTGGAATGAAGGACACAGTTGCCTAGCAACTATAGTTCTTCTTTTTTACATACATTGTACCTTCAGGGGGGGGTTCCCATGAGGTTTTCCCTCTTTCCTCACTTTATTTCAGTGTATCTTTTGTATTTGGGTACCTAACATGGCCTCGTTATCGGGGCCCATTCTTCATTTTCACCATAGTGATGTTCAGGGGGGGTGTTGGAGTTACTTCACACACACCTAGGATTTATTTTTCATAAGTTTTTTCCTTGTTTATTAGTCATAATTAGTCATTATCCAGCCTCCTATATTTTAGGGGATAATATTCCACCTGGATAATATTCTCTTTTAGTTGACACTTCAGTTTGACTAGTTGAGTTTAGTTTAGATGTTGCATTGGTTTTGTCACCATGCAACATTGGGATCATCACTAGCTAATGCGCACTTACCTTGGGATCATCACTATACTGGTGCATTACCCTTGATTCCATGATTTCCTCCTCACTACTCTTTGTTCAGTCAATTAACTGAAGACTAGTTGACTAGTTAACTCAGCTAGGTGGCAGTTCACTCCTGTAATTTTTTGAGAGACTAGAGTAGGTGGTAGTTCACTCCCATAACTATTGGTGTGTGTCCAAATCACTCTAGACCACCATTATGGTGCATTGGTTCTCCTCCAGTGCGCACTCATTGAGTTATACAAAGTATATCATGTGTAAATTATTCATTATTCATAGCAGTTAATGAGAATTTTTTCATTCTTTCTCTCCTTCTTATTCTTTCTCCTTTTCTCTATGAAAATGTGTGTATCATTGTTTAGCTAGATCTATTCTATGCAAGTTCAACAAATGTACACATTCTATCAGGTTGGTGCATGTTTACAAGTCGAGTCTTGTTATGAGGGTTGGATTTCTCACATCTCAGTTGGATCTGAGATCAACAAGCTCGGTCTTTTTATGAGGGTTGGATTCCTCACATCTCAGTTGGATATGAGATCAACAAGTTGGGTCTTGTTATGAGGGTTTGATTCCTCATTTCTCATTTGGATCTGAGAACTACAAGCTGGATCTTGTATCAGAGAATTGAATCTCTCATATTCAGTTGAATTTGAAGATATTAAAGGATTGGTTTTATTTGTATTCATTCAAGTTAAATAAACAAAAGAAAGATATTTTATCTACTTCATACAAATTTTATTACACATGTTTGTGAATAATTAATTGAGTTTCATATATCTTATTTAGTTAATTCAGTTAATCTATGAAAGTGTGAAAAGCAGTCAAANCCAGTGTTAGTGTGTGTTTCAACATATTCCTAGCCCCATATTGAGAGTGAGGCATCATTAATATATGGAACAGCAATTCTATGGTTGGGTGGAATGTCCTTTCCAAGCAACTAGTTGCACAAACTTCTTTTAAAAAAGATAAGTGTTTACCTATTTTTATGAGGTTTCTTATGAGTCTTATGGTTGTGCATTTTACTCTTTAAATTAGAATGTTTTTTATGAGCCATTGTAGATGATTTATTAAATTCATTCATTTTTATTTCAGATGTTGTAGATGCACTTAGTTATGGGTATCATAATCCAGTTAAATATGTGCATAAATTGTAGTTGGTAAGCTACAAGAAATGAATCAATAAGAAAAAATTTCAATTTATCTGTATTCTGCATAGTAATGCTCCTTAGTTAAGATGGATAATGTTACATAATGGTATTAGATCTTTGATTTCAAACACTAAACCTGCACGGGTTGGACTTAGCATGCAGAAACTGAATTTGCAGAGTTAAAGCCCACAGGATGTTTGCAAATTTATTTGTCAAATAACTCTAGTGAAATTGGGAAAGAAATTCAAGAGGAATTTGAGGAAATTGTTATTAAGGGTTAAAATCACCAATTTTCACCTTTGAATGAGTGCTTTTGGGCCTACAATTGTCCTAATTTCAGATGGTACATAGAAACTAAGGTTTCTACGATGAAATTGGGCAAAAGCCCCAATTTTTACAACGAAATTCATTGAAAATTTGATATGCGAAGTGTTGAATTTCAGGTCGAGAGGTATAATTTACATGAATAGGGCCAAAAATTAGCCATTAGAGCTTAAATTTAGAGTTCATAGTGGCCCTGGCAAAAAACAATGGAAAATAGGCATTTTTGAAAATTTTGGAAAATTTGGGTAATTTTCCATACTATGACGTCAGCCTGACGTGGTAGCCATGTGGTGGGTAATGTCATAGTGGTGACATGGAATTCCATGGTGTTATTTTTGTGGCACATTGGTATCTAGTGGAAGGGTCTACAGTGTGTGGTGGAAGGCCCAGGCCTGGCATGGGCACCACATCAAGCGAGGTGGTATTGTGCAATACAACAAGTGGTATCACATGGTAGCAAGGTGGTTTTCCATAAGGTATTTGGTGATTTGAATCCGATGGGAGGGAACCATAAATCATGGTTGAAACCCACCATCACATCACAGAATAATATTAACCCTTTTGCATGTTGACAATGTGGTATCATTGAGGGTTGTTGATCATCCCCCGATCTCCACCATTATATCTGGGAGTATGCAGGTTGTCTGCACCCAAGGAAAAGGTCTTTGGAACGGGACCCACCCATCCCTCCAGCTAATGAATGAGTTCCATGTGGAATTTCGCAGAAGGTGTGGGACCCCTATACCATATGTAGTTAAAGAAGGCACCAAGTGGGCATTCGGGTACAGTGGGACTTGAAAAATAATTTAATTTATGAAACAAAGGTAAAAAAAGGTGATGAAGGCTAACAAGGCAAGGCCAGGGTGGCCAAGAGGGTGATATGGCATCACCTCAAGGTGCCACATGGATCAATAATGCCACATCAACAACCACGACAACAAGGATTTCCATGTAGAAAAAATTGTCCTATAGTTTAAAAAAAAACAAAGTCTGGAGCCAAAATCGGATTTTGGCCATATCTAAAGAGGATAAATTTATATTGAGATGAAACTTTTTTTTTTCTTCCACAATGAAGAGATATACAAAAGTACCATAAATGGCCACTATCCATTTCTACTTAGATTTGTCAGAAATTGCAAATTAGTGTATTTTAAATATATTGCTCCATATCATTGGTAGAGATCCATACTTAGATAAAATTCTTGGAGAGAGTAAAAAAATAAGACATGGAAATAACCCAAGAAGGAATTGAATAAATTCTAAAGGGTTTGGAATGTGGATGCTGAAATAGGCCAAAATCCACTATTTGGGGCCACTTTTGGGGGATTTTTGGAATTTTCAGAAGGGGAAAAGGGTCCGAGGATAGAAAAACTAGAAAACATTATTTACTCAACATTTTGTATATTCACCAATCTATACAACTTTGGTTTATTGAAGTTTTTCCAAAAGTGCAGTCTGGAAAAAGGGGTGAAAAACAACAAAGTTGTCATTTCCATATTGTTGTAGTTTTTTGTTGGCGCATCAAATTGACAATATGAGAGTTGTTATGAATTCTCTATAATAATTTTTATCTATGTCTCACACAAAATTTTCCCTAATAAGATGACTATAACTTTCTTCTCAGGTCTCATAATTGAGCAAGGAAGCAGTTGATGGAAAGGTCTTGAGGAGGAGAATCCATCTATCAACCTATAAAATTGATCTAAGAATTAAAATTTACAGTCAAGTCAGACAAATATGACTTGTGGAATTAAAGAGCAAATAAAAATGTATGCATTATTTTCCAAAATTGTGTATGTATATATTTTTTCTAACAGAAATTTATTTGCATGCACATTTTCTTGCAAAATTTAGAGGTACTGGAAGGAAGTTGATTCCTATAAGATAACTATAGCCATGGAATATTCCCAAAGGTCCTACATTCATGAAGAGGAAGTCATAGGGCTACATGTCAATGTGGGAAATGTTGAGACCAAGTCTAATGGAAAAATAGATAGGTGAGAGTATGTAACTATGAGAAGTTGCAAAGAGAAGTGCAAAGTTATAGGGAATATAATGAGATGATTACGAAGGCTCAGGAAGAGATAATTCAAATCTTGAACATGTTGCAGAGGAAACCCAACAAATACTCTGGCACAAAGCAAGCAACTAGTGCTAAAAAAGTGACAACATCCAAATCCCATAGTAGAAGGGATGAACGTGGGAATGGCAAGAAGGAGGTCAAGGAGCATAAACATGCACCATTAATCCCTAGATGAATCCACTAGGAGAGTAAGGCCGGGAAGTAGCCCAAGTGTGTCCCCTATGAGGAGGCAAAGGATAAGGCCTAGGGGAGACATATTGCAAGGTGAAATAAGGAAAATCAAGCCACCTACTTTTAATGGTTAGTAAAGAAAGGGAGAAGAGGTCAAGGCCTAGCTATTGGAAATGAAGAAATATTTATGGTTGCATGATTATCCCTCTAGGGTAGAAACAATAATTGAAACCTACCACTTGCAAGGAAAGGAAGCCATGTGGTGGGATCAACTTAAGCAAGAAAAATACCTTGATGAGAGGAAGGTCTGATGAAGGTAGTTCAAAGGATATTTCCAAGAGAAATATTTGTCATAGCATTACTATGAGAGGAAGATGAAATATTTATTCAAACTCAAATTTGTAAGCATGACAATGGATGAGTATGAGAATAGGTTCTTTGATTTGTTGAAGTATGTGGACTTCATAAAGTATTAGAAGATCAAAATACAAAGGTTTCTAAGTGGGTTACCCTCTTTCTACAGTGACAAGATACAATATGATAACCCTAGAACTTTGGAGGAGACCATAAGGAGAGAAAAGCATCTTTATAAGTAGAGAAGAGGGAGTTTAGTCTTCCAAAAGGCTTAGAATGAAAATATGAAGGATAAGAAAGATCAAAGGCACAAAGGTTTTAAGACAACCTTTTTCAAGAACAACTCCCAAGCAAATCAGCAAGGACAATCAACCCAAAATGATCACAGGACAACAAATTCATTTGGAAAAAGGATAAGGAAACAACCTGTACAATGTTGTGGATGTGAGAGAAATCACTTATACAGGGATTTCCCTCACAAAGGAGAAAGAATGAGGATTGTTCATAACATTCAGGAGGATGAAACCTTTGAATATATGGGAGGAATCATTCCATGGATTTATGCAACCTTGGACAATAAGCAAGTAGAGTATCAATCCCCCATGATTGAAGTGGAAGGTAAGATTGACAACCATACGATAGTCATTTTAATTGATTCTTGAGTTAGTCATAGTTACATAAAATCTAGCGTTGTTGAAAGATTCACTTGCAAAGGAGTAAGCATAAGAAATCTTGGTTAGTTCAGTTAGGCACGAGGACTAAGTGAAATATCAATGAGTTAGTTAAAGATTTTCCAATAGACATGAATGGAATTAGCACCAAGGTAGATGTGAACATCATACCATTAGGTTCACATGACTATCTAATTAGTATGGATTGGTTGGAAAAACACCATGATTTCCTAGACTATTAAAAAAAGACAAAAAAATTCCTTGATGAGGGAGGGAAACAAGGAAAGATTCAAGGCATTTTGAGAGTTGTATTTGTTATAGAAATTTCAGCCATGTAGTTGAAAAATATTTTTAATAAGGGATGCCAAATTTTTGCAGCCCATATCGAAGAGGAAATCAAAGATAAAGTGGCAAGTATTGAAGACCATCCATTCTTGAGGGATTTGAAGATGTTTTTGGGGACATCCCATGATTTCCACCAAATATAGACATTGATTTCTCTATTGATTTGGTACTAGGATTTTTCCCAATGTCCAAGACACCCTATAGAATGGGCACACTAGAATCAAAAGAGTTGTAGATGTGGCTTGAAGAGATGTTAAATAAGGGGTATGTACGCCCAAGTGTGTCACCTTGGGGAGCCCCAATTCTTTTTGTAAAGAATAAGGATGGAACCTTAAGGCTATGTATTGATTTCAGACACCTGAATAAGGTCACCATAAAGAACAAATATCATTTTCCAACGATTGATGATTTATTTGATTAGATGAAAGGTGAAAGAATATTTTCCAAGATTGAATTGAGATCAAGTTATCATCAAGTGAGGATAACGAAAGAGGACATCATCAAGATGTCATTCAGAACAAGGTATGGGCATTATGAATTTACAATAGTGCCATTTGGGCTATTAAATGCCCCAAGAGTTTTCATGCTTCTGATGAATGGAGTGTTCAAGGAGTACCTCAAAAGGTTTGTGGTTTGTTTTAGATGATATCCTCATCTACTCTAAGACAAAAGAGGAACATGAGAAACATTTGAGAATGATGTTGCATTTTTGAGAGAGCATAGATTATATGCCAAACTAAGTAAGTGCATATTTTATCAAAATAAGATTCACTACTTGGGGTTTATTATTTTAGTAGATGGGGTATCAGTGGATCCCAAGAAAAAAAAGACCATTAGATGATGGAATGTTCCAAGAAATATGACAAATATCAGATCTTTTATGGGTCAAGTTGCTAGTTATAACAGAATATTCATAAAAGGGTTTTCAAAAATTGCAAGCCCAATCACTTCTTTGCAAAAGAGGGGAGTGAAATTTGAATGGACTTCCAAGAGTGAAGAAAGTTTTCAATAGTTGAAATACATTTTAATGAGTGCACCCATATTAAATATTGCAGATCCAGACAAATATTTTGTAGTGTGCACAGATGCATGCAAGGAAGGGCTCTAGGATACCTTGGTCAAAAATATCATGTGGTGTGCTATGAATCTAGAAAACTAAAAGAGAATGAAAGGAATTATGATACACATTACTTGGAATTAGTAGTCATTTTACATGCATTAAAAATGTGGGGACATTACCTTATAGGGAAAATATTTGAACTAAGGACAGACCATTGTGGTCTAAAGGATTTGTTTGGACAACCAACATTAAATGTTAGACAAACTAGATGGCTGAAATTTCTAAGTAAATATGAATTTGAAACTAAACATATCAAGGAAAAGAAGCTGGCTAATGCACTCAATATAAGATCTCATGAAAAGCATATTTCATCCATCAACACGTTCAACAAAGATTTAAAAGATATAATTTTAGAGGCTAAAAATTTAGATCAACAATATCTAAAAATAAAAGAGGCATTATGGAAAGGAAATTTACAACAAAAATTTAATTATTATGAGTTAAAAGAGGATGGAATCCTCATGTATAAAGGAAAAATATATGTGCCAAATTCAAGAGAGATAAAAAAATATAGTGTTGAGGGAAATGCACAATGTACCATATGTTGGGCACCTAGGATATCAGAAGAAAATGGCAGTTGTAAGAAACTAATATGTTTGTCCAAGAATGAAGAAAGAAGTGGCTAATTACATAGTCAGGTTCCTAGAATGCCAAAAAGTGAAGATAGGGAATAAACATCATGCAGAGCTGCTACAACCATTACCTATTCGTGAGTGGAAATGGGAAGTGGTCACAATTTATTTCATTACAAATATTCTGTAAATAATGAAGCATCATGATCTCATCATGGTGGTGGTGGATAAATTAACAAAATATGAACATTTTATTCATGTGAAGACTACTACAAGGAAACAAACATTGTAGAGATTTACATGAAGAAAGTTGGCATGCTACATGGAGTTCCTAAGGCAATAGTTTCAGATAGAGATCCAAAATTAACATCGAATTTTTGGAAAGGATTGTTCAAAGGCTTTGAAACAAATTTAAATCTCAATACAACATATCGCCCAAAGTTAGATGGGAAAATAGAGAGGACCAACAAAATAACTGCAGACATGCTCAAAATGTATGTGATGGACCAGTCATCAAAGTGGGAAGACTACATCCACTTAGTATATTTTTCTTACAATAATGGGTATCAAGCCTCATTAAAAATTATCTTATTTGAAGCATTGTATGGTAGGATGTGTAACACATCAGTGAGTTGGGATAACCCAGCAAACAAAGCTATCGTTAGGTCATATTTGTTGAGAGAAATGGAAGAGTAGATGAAAAAGATCAAGAAGAATTTAAAGGCTACCCAAGACAGGAAGAAAATTAATGCAGGAAAGAATAGAGTTTTTAGATATTTTCAAGTGGATGAATGTGTTTTCCTAAGAATGAAAGAAAAAAGAAGTTAGATAATATTGGGTTGCTAGCCAAAATTTGTAGCAAGATATTGTGGGCCTTTTGAAATATTAGAAAATATATGGCGAATTGCATACATGCTAAGATTGCCTACATCCATGAGAGTGCATAATGTATTTCATGTGTCAATATTAAAGAAATATGTGCCTGAATCTAACCACATAATTGATGGGACTGTGATCTAGGTGAAAAATGAAGGGGATTTATGAGTGGAACCAGTACACATTATGGACCGGAAATTCAAAGTGCTTAGGAACAAAGCCATAGAGATGGTAAAGGTTAAATGAACCTGCTACGGTCTCAAATATGCAACATGGAAGCATAAAGAAACTATGCAGGAGGAATACCCGTGATTTTTTGTCAATTTCAAAGAAAATACAAGATGGAAATGAAAGAATCCATTTTTGGGTAGCTACATTCTGGAACCACATCTCAAAATTCTTGGTCACCTATGTTGATAGCCCTGATAAAAGAGTGGTGTAGCCTGATAGACTAAGAGAAGTTAAATGGGCACATTCCTTGGGTCAGCAGGTCTAGAATAATTAGAGATTATGGTTGGAACTGTTGTTGGGGAGTAAACAAATTGTATAATTTTATTTTATGGATATCATGATGTAAATTTGTATATGTATTTCAGCATGGTGTTGTGCAATGAGGACAATACACATTTTTAGGGGAGGGGGAATGTAACATCCCACTATAATCCCCAAATTAATTAATGTAGAATGTAGATATCAATATGGATATGACCAATCAATGTAATATATGAAATGTATTTTCGGAATTTCAATAAAAATAATGTGATGCAAGTTGTTGGGAATATGCATAGATATGAGGGCTAATTAATCCACAAGGGATTTCTTGGGGAGTTTCTAAGAAGGGTCAAGGGGGAAATTGATCTAAAATCGGATCTAGAAGCCTGACAGGGCTTGAAAAATGCTCAAAAATGAAAGTGCTCATAATGCGACAAAACCTATGCCATTGCGTCTATCTCGTCTTCCTGATTCCGGTGGTATATTTACTTTGTCAAATAGGCTCTGTATGGAGAAGATATCGCATTCTGTCCGAAAAGTCAAACAGGCAAAAAAAATTGTTGATTGTGCAGTCCGTATAGTCCATATGGACGCTGACATGGCATGTCTGTACGCTGACGTGGCAGATCCATACAGGTGACATGGAAGCCTCGAGTAGTGACATGTGGCAGGCAGATTTGGACATTTGGGCATACAGTTGGACCTATCCCGAGGTGACACATGTCACCATTAGAAGGGTGACACATGGCACGGATGACGTCAGCATCTGACGTGGCGACCGTATGATGACATGGCATGTGATGACATGGTAGAGTCTAGTTGGTAGTTGGGATCGAATGATATCTCGACACGTGGCAGTTTTCTGGTCAATGATTGGGTGCCACATGGCACCCCGGTATTGGTCTATATGGTTTGTGTCAAAATTTTATGGAGTCTGGGGGATTCGAACCCCGGACCTCCCCCACCGGTTGAGCTTTAACAAGTTCGTGCGACCACTATACCACACATTATTGCTTATACAATATATGTTAAACAATGTATAAAAATTCGTTGTATGTTTTGGTCGAGAGCGAAAAGGGCTTGGGCCTAGCCCCAACCCATGGATATATTACACCCGCCATATGACCGGGAGCACAGGGTTACCACAGAGCGCGGGAGGTTTAATTAAACGAATGGTCCTATTTTTATGCCACGAGACCGAGAGCTAGTGAGACAAGGGCCAGCGCTTAGCCTACGGGCTAGCGCTTGGCCATATATGGTCCATATGACCCTGCCAAGGGGGCACGCACCAACGAAGGGGGCCTAATGACCAATTATAGTTAGAAAGTGGGTTTTATAACCAATTCTTGGTTTTTAATTGTAATTAAGCCCATTTTTAATGTATTTTCTCCATTTTGGGGAGTTATTGGGTAGTTTTGGAGCCTAACTTCTTGGAGGAAGTTGGAGATGAGCAACTAACTTCCCATCTATTTAACCCAGGCCTGTTTGAGGCCATAGGGGCATTCAAAGCAGAATTATGCTGAGGAGAAGCCAAGCCAAAGCCATTTTGAGGAGGAGACGTTGTTGGACCATTTCTGGGAGCTCCGGACGTCCGTTTTGCGTGCCATTTTCTTTGCATGGTTCTAGAGATCTAGAAGAACATGACTAGATCAATCTTGTAGCCATTTGGAATTGCAGAAATGTACTTTTGAGCATTTGAACAGAAATAAAGAAGCCTCCCCCACAGAGAAAAGGCCCGGAGACGTAGGCAAAGTTGTGCCGAACTCCATTATCAATCTGCGTGTTATGGTTTGTTGTCTTTTGTTGCATTTCAGATCTGCACATATGTATATGGTTGTTATAATTCCTCTTCTTTCCTCATTCCTTCACTAAGTTTCTCAAATGGTTAATTAATGCATGCAAAATTACAACTCAACCATAAGTCATTAAAAGATCCTACGGATCAAGTGGTATCAGAGCTAGTTGATGTTTGGATTTGAGTTGCATGTTAACCAGGGAAAAGCTACAGTGTGGTGAAGGTGAGCTTGTTGCAGAGAATCAATTAATTGGATTGAGAAGAAGAGCTTCTCACAGCGAGAAGATGGCATCGGAAGAAGGGATTTCTCAAGATGACAAAGAGTTCCGGA
>SNQJ01S0074338.1:97547-110555 GCA_010110895.2 Picea sitchensis
GGTGTGATCTGAAATCGGATCCAGAAGCCTGACAGGGCTTGAAAAATGCTCAAAAATGAAAGTGCTCGGAATGCGACGAAACCTATGCCATTGTGTTCATCTCATCTTCTTGATTCTGGTGGTATATTTACTTTGTCAAACAGGCTCTGTATGGAGAAGATATCGCATTCTGTCCGAAAAGTCAAACAGGTAAAAAAAAATTGCTGACTGTGCAGTCTGTACAGTCCATATGGACGTTGACGTGGCATGTCCGTACACTGATGTGGCAGGTCCATACAAGTGACATGGCAGCCTCAGGTAGTGACACGTGGCAGGCAGATTTGAACATTTGGGCGTACAGTTGGACCTATCCCGAGGTGACACGTGTCACCACTAGAAGGGTGACATGTGGCACAGATGACATCAGCATCTGACGTGGTGACCGTACGATGACATGGCATGTGATGATGTGGTAGAGTCTAGTTGGTAGTTGGGAGTGAATGATATCTCGACACATGGCAGTTTTCTGGTCAATGATTGGGTGCCACGTGGCCCAATCATGCGTTGCCACGTGGTACCCCGGTATTGGTCTATATGGTTTGTGTCAAAATTTTATGGAGTCTAGGGGATTCGAACCCCGGACCTCCCCCACTGGTTGAGCTTTAACAAGTTCGCACGACCACTATACCACACATTATTGCTTATACAATATATGTTAAACAATGTATAAAAATTCGTTGTATGTTTTGGTCGGGAGAGGAAAGGGCTAGGGCCTAGCCCCAGCCCATGGATATATTACACCTGCCATATGACCGAGAGCGTGGGGTTACCACAGAGCACGAGAGGTTTAATTAAACGAATGGTCCTATTTTTATGCCACGAGACCGAGAGCTAGTGAGACAAGGGCCAGCGCTTAGCCTACGGGCTAGCGCTTGGCCATATATGGTCCATATGACCCTACCAAGGGGGGGGGCGCCAACAAAGGGGGACTAATGACCAATTATAGTTAGAAAGTGGGTTTTATAACCAATTCTTGGTTTTTAATTGTAATTAAGCCCATTTTTAATGTATTTTCTCCATTTTTGGGAGTTATTGGGTAGTTTTGGAGCCTAACTTCTTGGAGGAAGTTGGAGATGAGCAACTAACTTCCCAGCTATTTAACCCAGGCCTGTTTGAGGCCATAGGGGGCATTCATAGAAGAATTATGCTGAGGAGAAGCCAAGCCAAAGCCATTTTGAGGCAGAGAAGCTTTTGAGGAGGAGACGTTGTCGGACCATTTCTGGGAGCTCCGGACGTCCGTTTTGCGTGCCATTTTCTTTGCATGGTTCTAGAGATCTGGAATAACATGACCAGATCAGTATTGCAGCCATTTGGCATTGCAGCGATGTACTTTTGAGCATTTGAACAGAAATAAAGAAGCCTCCCCCACAAAGAAAAGGCCCAGAGACGTAGGCAAAGTTGTGCCAAACTCTGTTATCAATCTGCGTGTTATGGTTTATTGTCTTTTGTTGCATTTCAGATCTACACATATGTATATGGCTGTTATAATTCCTCTTCTTTCCTCATTCCTTCACTAAGTTTCTCAAATGGTTAATTAATGCATGCAAAATTACAACTCAACCATAAGTCATTAAAAGATCCTACGGATCAGAAATCGTTTGTGGGTATTAATTCAAACCCATATTTCTGAATTTTATTATCTTGGGTCAACCATCTATTTTTTGTTTGAGTGTATGAGAGACCAATTATTGAATAGTTGTCAAATGGTGGGTGTGAGTGTCACATCCCATAGTCATTGGAGGGCATGGGACTAAAGTAAAATAAACATTGGGCAGAGTGTCCAGTCAACTGTCTTGGGAAAATAGAGGAAATTTGTATGGGGAGATTAGGCAAATTTTGGACATTTAATATTGGCATGAAAAACAAGGGGATAGCAGGGAAAAAGAGCATGGGATCTAGAGCAGGAAGGTTGGGTGAATTCTAGAGCATGCTAGATCATTTTTGGAGCTATAAATTGAAGAGTCTGGTTGTCATGACTGAAGAGTTAATTATTGAGTGAGTTGCACTATAACAACAAGTGTTTTTTTGTTGGTTGTTGGTAGTTTTCCTAGCAGTGAGTTCCCTTGAGTTCTAGAAAAAATATTTATGGTTACCTTTTCCAAAGAGACCCCGATAAAATAATGGGATGCCTGATGGACTGAGAGAAGTTAAGGGGCACATTCCTTGGGTTGGGCAGGTCAAGAGGAAGAGAGTTGGAGGAAATTTGGTATAGTTGTAGGAAAATACCAGTGGGTTGTGGGATTTTGAGCTATGAGTGGACTGTGAGAGGAACCCTTATTTTGTGGATTCCTATCCCAAGCTTGAGGGTGACTTGTTGTTGAGATATGGAAAAGAAAGTCTATGGTTGGGTGGAACATCCTTCCCAAGCAGTTGGTTACTCAAACTTTAAAAAAAAAAGATAATTGTTTACCTATTTTTCTGAGGTTTCTTATGAGTCCTACGGTTGTGCATTTGACTCTATAAATGAGAATGGTTTTAAGATACATTGTATATGATTTATTAACTACATTAATTTTCTTTTAGGATGTTGTAGATTCACTTAATTATGGGTATCATAATCTAGTTAAATTTGTGCATAAATTGTAGTTGTAAGCTACAAGAAATGAATCAGCAAGAAAAAATTTCAATTTATGTGTATTCTACATAATAATGTTTCTTATTTAAGCTAGGGAATGTTACACTTTTGATAGGGTAAGACATTCCTTTTTGTTTAGTGTTATTTGAATTTGGATTCAGTCCTTCCTTTATCAAGTGGGTGTCAACATGCATTAGCACCCCTTAGATCACCCCCTTGGTTAATGGGAAGCCTGCCTATTTCTTTCAAGGGAGATGTGGTTTGAGTAAAAGGTGCCCCCTATCTCTACTATTATACATAATTATAGAATAAAATTTAAGTAAAAAATTGTAGGATAAAAGGATTATTGGGAATATTACAGGAATCAAAATAATCAGGGGAGTCAAAAGCATGATTCATTCTAAATTTGTTGATGATACCATTCTCTTAGGTGGAGTCTCCAAAATTATAATTGAGAGATTTCAACAAGCTATAGAGATTTTTATAAGTTCCTCCAGAGGAAAGATTAACAATAAAAAAAGTTGATTTTTTGCTAGAATGTAAGCTCACATATTCTACACTTCATCTCTCAAATTATGTAGTTTCCCTATCAAGATAATTTGAGTTCCTTCAAATATATGGGAACACCCTTATCCCTAAGTAACCCTATGACACAATCCTAGAAAAGAGTTATTGAAAAAATTAAATACAAATTCCAACAATGGAGTTCTCAAAATGTTGAATCTTGCAAGTAAATTTGTTTTAATAAAGTCATTTCTTATAACCCTTTCAATTTTCCAATGCTCTACTATGTTAGCCCTTGCTGCCATTATGCAACAAATTGCTCAAGAAATTAGGAAATTTAGGTGGCAAGGAGGGAAATTGAATACCAAAAGGTTTCATATCGTAAACTAGGAAATAGTCATAGCCCCAAAAGAAATAGGAGGCTTAGGGATCCAGAACCCATATCTCATGGACTTCACCTTGGGTGCTAACCTTATTTCAAGGATAGTCACAGGTAGATTGGATTCCTGGAAGAAAATTTTGTAGAAAAAATATTTCAATGGAAGTCACAAGAGGTGCATCAATGGATTGCTAGAAAATCACAAAGGCTCTCATATATGGAAACTTCTCATATTTGCAGTCCTTGTAATCTACTCCAAAATAACTTGGATTCCTAATAATGATAGGGAGATCAAAATGTGGAAGGACAGTATTATGGGAAACCAACCTATAGAGAGAAAAAATTATCTTCTCCCTCTAAAAAATGGATGGAAAGAAATAATTTAAACACTATGTCCGATATTTCACTATGGTCTGAGAGTTTTGGTTGCTGGATTGGCTAGTCACTCATATTTCCTCCTCCTCATCTTAGTCCATTACTTTAAAATTTTCACACCAAAAATTATTATTGGGGCCTTTACCATAGTTGGGAGAGGAAAGCAAGGGCCTTAGGCCCTAAACAAATATTCTTAATCTCAAGCACCATGATATAAGTCTCAAACCACCACATAGATCCTCTTTAAGGGACATTTATCTTATGATTTGGATATGAGTTATGTTAGGAGGTTTTGTACACTATCGTTGGGTCTCAAGGCCTTAACCATGGTCATGGAAGAAAAATATGAACTTTAGTCCCTATATGAATCTTCTCAAGATTAAGCATTGAGAAGGTGTGTTTAGTTTCTTTTTCATAACAAGAATGGGTCTTATAACTTATAACATGGTTAGGTAGGAAAACAAGGTTTGTAGTCCCTAAACAAAGCTTATCATTATCAATGAATCCCCAAACCACTATATATATAATATATAAAGTATACTTGATATATAGGTTATATGTGGAGGCCATCAAGAGGTGCAACACACCATGTGTGGGACTCAAGGCCTTGACCATGGTTAGGGAAGGATTATAAGTTTCGTGGGCCCTATTTGAATATTATTGGGATCATTCATTGTGAAGTAGTCCTAGAACCACCACATGTGACCTTTGTAGGAAATCTATGCTCTCCCATTATGAATATGACCTCCTTTAGTAGGTTTTTTACAACAATAATGAGGCCTATACCATGGTTGTGGGAGAACAACAAGGGCATTAGTCCCTAAACAAAGCTTCTTACGATCAAGTGCCTTGAAAAAAGACTCAAACCACCACATAAATCTTCTCTAAGAGATTTTCAATGTTTATATTAGATATGTATGCCATTGGAAGATTTTACATACCAAGTATAGGACTTGGGGCCTTGACCATGATCAAGGAAGGTGTTGGAACACATACAATTATGAACTTTTGAGCTTTATATTTTTCACCTCATAAAAAATAAAAATTTACCCAAAGAAAGCAGAAACTTAGAAAATGACCTTTTAATTTTAATTCATTGTTGGTTAGTTAATAATAAGGCATGCATGATATCCATCATTGATGAGTTTTCCCTTTTGATTGAATGATCCTAATACCTTTGGAATTCTTGAGCTGCCTGAATTTTAAAGAGGTAAATCTCTAACGATCTCTTTGGAGCTCCGTGCTTCATATGTTTCAATAAGTCTTAACAATAAAAACTATGAAACTCTAAAACCCAAAGGTGTCTTCTCGCAAATTTAACTAAACCTTTTAAAGGCACAAGTCGTAGGAAATGTGTACCTTTTGAGTCTTTCCTAAGTTGACAGGTGGTACCCATTTTTGACATTTCCATTGGAGGATTTATACGATTCCAAGTAACATGTGGCACCTCTCTTTTCTCGACATGTCATCCAGAGTGACATCATCTATACCACGACACTACGGGAGATGATCCTTCGGGAGTTTAACAAAGACTGAATTCATGAATCACTAGAGTATCAAAATGTTAAAGTATTAAACGTTTAAATAACTAAGTTAATCATGATCAAGAGATAATTAATGACTCCGCAACTCGAATTTTGGGTGTTTCCCCTGTATCATATTCAAAAATCCCTGAATTTCGAACTCTGAACTCTCGAAACACTTGAAGTTAACACACCATTTTAAACATGATTAATTCAATTTTTAAAAGCGATTATCCAGAGATTAATCACTCCGCGGATTCGAGATTCTGGGAGTTCCCACTCTGTCACATCTAAAACTCTCGAATGTGAACCATCGAATTATCAATGGAATTTATGACTAATTAAGTATAATGATTCAAACAAGGATTGTGGATCGTCAGGTAGACATCTCCATTAACATTAATAAATTCTTCGTCAGTGAGGTTAAACGAAGATCAATAAATCTGTTTAAAAGTACTTCAATTTCGAATTCATTTTCACCTTTAGCAATTAGCAGTTCTATCTATCGAAAAGCTCATGGATTTTATCTGCAACAGGTAACCTCACTCTTTTCCTTTATATATTATGGCACCATGGAAAATGATGAAAACTCCGGATGCGGTGGGAGAGGATTCAAATCCAAATGCAGACATTCTATCAAACACCATGTTGCGAGCCACAAACACCGTTAAAACTTGGACACGGGTTTTCGAGATTCTAGAACATGAAATCATCAACTGTCCAGAGGACTCTGCTGAAGAATAAGATGACTCTTATACAACTAAAATTAGACACATAGCACAGTCAGAGCTACACAAGATAGTTGCATGACCAAGGCTCATGTCTTATAACGACATGATAAGTTGGGCCTTGGAACATGTTGACGTCCAGACCAGGAGCATCGTCAACCATTAGCAGGTTTCCATCGACTCTTTCTGACTAGAACATCTGCAAGTAATGTATAAACTCTCTCCTAATCCTAAATATACTTACAATGTTGCATTCATTCTAGATTTTGAGCAAAAGGAATGTGTCCAATATGCCAGGTGTTGTCACAATATAATATGGTCCTAGTGGGGGTACCCAGAGAAATTTAGAACCGATGCTCATGGTATATATGCCACAACGTCTTTGGAAAATCATATGGTGTATGTAGCCATGATTCTTTGTTGATTGTTCGGGAATAAGAGCCCTACTCATTTCTCGGTGGAATGGGTATCCATCATGAATGAGGTAGTCGAGGGTTTCACCTTCAATTGGGCCAAAATGTTGTCATATAACCTGGCCAAGGAAATTACCTAATATGAAACAACGAAATCAAAAGGATAGTATGCCCCCTTTTACATGTCGGCATATATCATGGTTTCCATCTATTTCATGACACCTTTCCCCTTGATGAACTGGAATTGGAATATGGCCAGTTCTGAACCCATTCATTTCTATCATTCCAAGCTATGGGAAGAGAAAGCCAAGGATTTCTTTTATGAAATCTGCCACAATGTCGTAATGCTTGTTCATATAGCCTTGTATGGTCACCCACATCCCCGTATTTTAGACAAGATTATGGGAAACCTGGGCAAGCTCGCAGATTGGTTTATTGAGGAGAATTTCTCCTACATCAGATTTTTTGGGTGCTTGGTTCCTCCTCATGCTCTCCCACATTTTTTACTCGACAGGATGGTGTGTAGAGAAGTGGCCTACCAGACAGTGACAGGAGGAATCAACAAGGGGTTGAAGGCAGCACAGAAAAAGGAATGGTTGACTTTCCCTATTCAGGTTGGCATGATTTCATTATTAGATTTCGGTCACTCCAAAGTGGAGGCTAAAACCCTAGAGGATGTCAAATTGGTTGACATTGAGTTCAAGAGACATGATCCACATAAGATAGTGGAAAACCACCTAGCCCAGTTTAACATGAAGTGATATATGCATGAGAACTCCACTTATGAAGAATTATTCAGGGGGGTTAGATCTTATGAGGAAGTTCAAGGCAGATTCCAAACCCTGCCCCCGGATCAACAAGTTGGTTTTCTTAGCTTTCAAAAGAAAAGGCGGAACAATCTGCCAAAGGTACTACAAGGAGAGTCAATATCCACTCCCCCTTCACAGGAGGCCTTGCCTACAGGTTTTGCATCAAGTCACTCTAGTAAACACAAAGTTGAGGGAACCCCGAAGAGCTCAAAGTTGTTGACACAAGAATTAGAAACATCATTGTCGGGCCAACTAATCCCCCACGCACTAGCTCAACTTAAATATTTCCTGAAGCAGGGAAAAGATATGCCTCCTTCGACACTAGCCACTCATGTTGTCACCTCAAATACAATAGAGTAGAAACAGTCCACAGAGATTGCTACTCCCATTACATCACTAACCCCTCTACAATCCATCTTCGGAAATCCTAATTCTAAAATTATTTTTGTAAGCGATCTTACCCCCATCTCACCCGAAGAGATGCCTCCTTTGGATTTATTTTTTAGTAAGAAATGGAAAGCCATCGTGAAAAGGGAATTACACCAGAAAGATGGAGTGATGATTAAAAGGAAGAGAATGGTGTATGATAGGAATGACCGAGATGATCCAGAATTCAAAAAAGAAGTTGCAAGTTCATTAGGTGCTTTTGTCACTGCCAATCAATGGTCTGTGGAAAATTTGACCAAACAATTGCGACAGAAGTACCTATTGGTAGAAAATTTTCAAAATCAGATATATACCACTGAGTAGACTATTAGGAATAGAATGATTCAAGACTTCGAGAAAATCAGAGCTCATGATCGGCAACGGATTCAATAGCTTCAGGCTAACCTTGAGGAGCTCCATCAAAGTTCACAAACCAACCAAGTTCTAGTCACTCAACGTGATGAATTGATAGAACAATTTCAAGATAGATTGAACCTGATCGAAGGAACCTCAATAGACATTTTGGCCTTTCAAACTCAAGCGTTGGAAATAAATGAGAAGCTAGAAACTTCCTGGCAAGACCTCTATCTGAAGGTAGATTCCATCCAAAAGTGTTATCAGGCAGTAGACATTTCTCTAAAGGAAATTTATGTCAAGAAAAAAGAGGCTCGATCGGCCCATTCTAAGTTTCAGGAAGTCCTTATATTGATGCAGAAAGATAATGTCCCTGATTTCCCTTTTCTTTCTCATTCCAAACAACTAAAAGATGAGATGGCTTTAAAGGTCTAGGAAGCAAATCTAGAAGAGAGAAAAATATTTTCCAGAGTGGTAAAAGAAGATTGTCTAGAAGCATGTCACCATTAAAAAAAGGGCTTATTGATCTTGAGAGGAGTAATATCTCTGAAGCCTTGGGGAAAATTGATATAGAAATGAACCAAAAAAAATCCAGAAGGAGCAAAGAAGAAACTCTGGCAACCATGTAGGAAATGAGCCAAATTGATATTTTTTAAATAAATAAATGGTTGGTGTATCCAAGCTCACAATTTTAGGCCACGGCTCAAGAAGTGAAAAGGATCCAAGAAAATTGCCTCAAATAGAAAGGAAATTATTCACTTTCGAGGTAAATGAAAAAATTGAGCCCTCAAGATTTGTGGTGGAGTTGTTGGATAGATGCAACCAATGTATTGAACATGGAAAAGAAAGCATAGTAGGGATCAAGTAAGAAAACATGCACAATACCTTTTTCCTTTTTCCCTCTCCACCTTTCACCTTCCAACAACAACTTATCTCAATCACTCACATTCTAATCTCCACTTATACCCACTTCATCATCATACAATTGTTGCATTACCATTCTTTCCACAAATGGTTACTTTTTCATGTGCCCATTATTGATTCCTTGACGAGCCATGCAGTGTTATTCATCCAATTATCCTTCCCCCCTAATCTCAACTATGATTCATTGCATTGTTGAACATATCTAGAGGGACAGATGGAAAAAAAACTAAAACAGCCAAGACAGTATGTCGAATTATTAAGGTGGCCTATATGACATCTGTATTCAGCCTAAAGGACTAAGGAAAAGAGGCATTTCTACCAGTAGATGAAGAGATAGAGGAGAATGCCAGTGAAGCTCATCAAATTTTACACATTGTTGTTTTATTGAGATATATGTTATTTTAATAAACTATTGTAAGAAGTCCAACCATTTTAAGTTGTGACAAATTTTGTATAAGTGCATACATTCAAAATCTATTCAGGGTTGCTTCTTGTCAGATGTAATAGAGAAACTTTCTTTTTTGAGTATTAATACAAGTGTAGACATAGATTCTAATTTTCGTTCAGTTTGAGTTATGTGTTTCTTCTATATTTCCATATCTCTGAATTTATTTATGTAATTCCTTGAAAATCGACTGATTGCAATTTAGTATTACAACTATTGTAATCATATTTTATCAGCAATTCATTAGGTAAGCAGTTTTTCCTTTGTATTTACTGTGAGTAAAACAAGACTTGGAAGATGAGTGAATTACTGCATTTTATATCATGTTCAAGGGTGCACTCTCTACTTTTCTTCTGCTGCAAACAAGGTGAGACTCATCTGCAATTGATGCCTAGATTTGTTTAACAATTTTGTAACTTTCCTTCATACCATTTGATATTATAATTGTGACTCGGACAATGGAATACAGCCTCTATACTGTCCTATTATTAATTTCATTTAAGAATCATTTCTTATATAACTGAAGGTAGGAAAAGCACTCATTTAAAAAATTATTGATGCCTGACATTACTCTTTGAGCCTTAGGATTAATCTCAAGAACAAAAGAAGGAACATAAGTTTCTCAAGCCCTGTTTGAATCTTCTCAAGATCTAGCATTGTAAAGTAGTCTTAAACCACCATATAACACCTTTGTAGGGAATCTTTGACCTATGATTGGGAAAATGGACACGATTAGTAGGTTTTTCAATTCAAGAAGGGATTTTAGGGTCTTTATCATGGTTAGGGAAGGAAATAAGGGCCTTAATCCCTAAACAACTATTCTTAAGTTTAACTTCCATGAACAAGGCCTAAAACCATCACACGTGTCCTCTCTATGGGATGTTTGGAATTTGGGTGGGATATGAGCACCACTATGAGGATTTGGGCACATTTAATGGTTCTTGATGCCTTAACCATGGTTGGGGGAGGGGAAATAAAGGGCATTGGGCCCTAAATGAAGCTTACAAGGCTCAAGGGCCATAGTTGAGGCCTCAAACCATCACACTAGTATGTATAGGGGATGCTTGTCCTTTTTTTGGATTATGAGCACCATTAGCAAGTATTTCACAAGAGGGATGAATTATGGGAGGAAAATAGGGATTTAGACCTTAAAGGGACCTTCCAGTGTTCAATATTATCTTTTATTGAAGGATGAGGAGACCCAATGGTTAGCTCAATTGATTGGATAATCCACCAAAGTTATGTTGCTAATAGGGAAATGATAGGTTACATTCCAATCAAGTCCCTTAGTCTTAGAAACCACATGGACAGAAGTTAATATGCCTTCCATTCAGAAATTCCAAAAAGAAGGTATATTGCTCCATGAGGTAGCAACTACTAGCCTTCGAGCTAATAATAATGTTGGTTCTGGAGCCTGATTATCTTCCTAATTTATATGTAGGTCAAATAAATTGTAGGATACAAAAATCTTGGCCAATCTAAACCATTTTGTATTCAATCTGAACCATTCATTATAAGGTCGCAGATCTAATGGTAGAAGTTATGTAATGTTTTTTTTTCCTAGAAGGAAACCCTCTTTTACTGTATGAGGGAATTGTATTGTGACTAGAGAAGAGAGTGAATATTGTATTCTGAGAAAAGTGACTATGTGAGAAAGAAAAGGAAGTTACAATGGGTGTGTTGTAGGTTGTACCCCTTCATTTGTTGGATAATAATAAAGGAAGGACCTGGAAATTTATATGGTGGATATAGCCCACATTGGGTGAACCACATATATTTATGTCTCTATTGTATTGTGTATCTTTTGTGTTTTATTTCCGCATCTTTTTTTATTTTATTGCTATATGATCTTGTTTTTCTAACAACTGGTATCAGAGCCAAAGGTAACTTGCAGGAAAAGGGGGTTCCTGGTTCGAGTGGGATAAATGGAGGAAGATGGAAAGTTTAGGGTCAAGAAATTTAACGGCCAAAACTACTAGCTATGGAAGATGCAAATGGAAGATTACTTATATTAGAAGGATCTATTCCTACCATTGGGTAGAATACAAAAAAAGTCGACAACCATGAAGGACAAAGAATGGGAGGTTCTTGACATAAAGGAACTCAGAATGGTATGGTTGTGCCTGGTAGCGTCACTGGCTTTCAATATTTCAAAAGAACAAACAACAGAGGATCTGATGAAGGAACTGGCTGGACTATATGAAAAACCCTCAGCCTCCAACAAGGTATTTATATTGAAGTGATTATTTAATATGAATATGTCAGAAGTTCAGTCTATTGCAGATCATTTAAATGAATTTAATATGGTTATAAATCAACTAAGTTTTGTAAAAGTGACCTTTGATGATGAGGTTACGGATATTTTAATCATGTACTCATTGACAGAAAGATGGAACGACTTGGTCATGGTTGTAAGAAACTTTGTCTCTGGTTCAAACACTCTGATATTTGATGATGTTATTGGTGTTATCCTTAGTGAGGAAATGTGATGGAAAAGAAAAGGTGAGACATTGGGTATTGCGTTTACCGTGGAGAACATAGGAAGATAAAAGGAAAGAGAAAATAGTCCATGGGACCATGGGAATTCTAGGAAGGGAAGATCCAAATGCGAACTAGGAAAGATAGAGTGTTGGAATTTCGAGAAGAAATGACATATGAAGAAATCCTATAGAGCTCCAAAGAAACAAAGAGATGGACAATAGGAGAAAAATCAGGAATCAAATGTAATAGGTGATGTGTTACAAGATTCTTTGATTCTTTCTTTAGATAATACTACCGAGTCTTGGGTAGTGAATTCAGGGGATTCATTTCATGCCATACACCATAGGAAATATTTTGTATAGGTTTATTTCTGAATAGGTTTATTTGGGTGATGATGGACCATGTCAAATTGTTGGAATGGGTAAGGTACACATAAATCAAAAGAATGGAAACCAATGGTTACTGAAAGAGGTATGACATATACTAGATCTGAGAAGAAATCTAATTTCATCGAGGCAATTGGCAAGTGAAGACTGTATATCTATATTTACATATAAGGCATGGAAGGTCACTAAAGGATAATTGATAATGGCAAAAGGAGAAAATGTAGGTACATTGTATTTATGTACTATTACTACTGAATCTTCTATCTCTTTAGCTTCTACAAGAGTGGATACAAGATTGTGGCATCATAGGCTTGGACACATGAGTGAGAATGGGATGTATATATTTCACAAAAGGAATTTGTTTCTAAACTTAAACAAGTTGATTTGGATTTATGTGAGCATTGTGTTTATGGAAAATAGAAGAGAGTCATATTTCTCAGAGTCAAAAAAGAAAAGAAGAGTGAAAATTTGAAGCTTGTGCATACAGATGTATGGGAACCATCTCAGGTATCATCTCTTGGTGGCTCTAGTTATAATCCTGCTTTTATTGAGGATGCAACTAGAAAAACTTGGGTTTATTGCATTCGACAAAAATATGATGTTTTTGATACTTATAAGAAATGGAAAGGTAAGGCTTCGAAAGGAGC
>SNQJ01S0074339.1:6336-18946 GCA_010110895.2 Picea sitchensis
GGGGTGTAGATGTAAGAGATGGAGGAAATGATTGTTAGGAGAATGTGCACACTCTTAGAGCACATGCATGTTTTTTTGAATTCAATTTTTTTTGGCACGATTGGCAAGATGTATGCTGACTTAGTTGGCTCAGATCTAGGTTTGGGATGACAAACCTAGTGGTTCTATTTGCAAATTCATAAAAATCTACATTTTTGTGAATACCTCTCCATATATATGTCTTTGACGTTATTTTTTCATAAGATAAACAATTCAGTTGTTGATGAAATTATAAGCATAGATTGAGTCGACTTTGCAGATTTCAAATACAGAATTTAAAAAATATATATTATTTTTTACTATTTTTAATCTATTTTAGTCTTAACATATATCAAAATCCTAGAATACATACCTCTCTTATTTCTTCTATATTTTTTTCTCAACTTAACCATTTCTCAAATGAGTTATATGCAGCACTAGAGGAGACCAATACCTATGATCTAATTTTTTTTTTCTCAAGTTATGACCCTTTTAGCCTGCATGAAAAAAAAATGTTCTAATTTTAGGCATATGTTAACTTTGATAATTTAAAAAAAATATTAAATTAATATTAAAAATTTCCAAAAACTACACGACATAAAAAAATGGGTTTTATACAAGTATAAACATTTTTGGAACGGAATTCCATTGTTAAGATTCTCAACACTTGCATGAATGAAAACATATACCTTGTATTTTTGTTGGAAATATAAGATACCAGTGGTAGAAAAAATCAAATTTTACCTAGTAATTAGCAATGTCTATGAAGAAAAGTTGTATATTCGGAAACATAATTCAATTTCCTACGTTTCATCTTCTTACACCATATTCAAATTCATTGTAAAAGTACCTAAGATAAACCATCCAAGTTAAATTATTGTTGTTTTTCCAGGTTTTCATTGCCACTAACGCATCATGAGAGACCATCATTAGCCATCAGGCATCCATAGTAGAAATAACACTCTGAATACAATTTTTATTGTTTTTTCTAAAACACTAAATATGAACACATTAAACTACTAAAATATTGGATGTGCACCGCCTGGGATGAATAATTTTAGCATTGAAGGGGATCTTGTTGTGCATACATAAAAAATTAACAAGGATGCTGATACTTCTACAATAAAGTCAATATCAAATGTTGAAGATGTTGGTCCTTGCATGAATGACTCTTGTATATGAAGAAGGCCTGCCAAATATGAGTTCACCTATTGGAAATGGGTACATTTAATAAGTTTTTAATCCTTAATTCATTTTCGATGGACATGATTAAATATGGATGGAATATTCTTCCTCATCGCAATAAATGGAGGGTTGTGATTTGAAATATTAACTTCCTTTCTTTATGAAGGAGTAGGTTTATGTGATTATTTTTTCACATTTTCATAATATGATTAAGAAATTACCATGCTATCTAGCTGAGTGCCACATTTAAGTGATTAGCAAAGATTCTATATTATTGTGGTTAACCTAGTAGTGGAGTATGTCGAGCTCCCACATGTGAAAGGTGTGCAAGTATATGTTTAGGTTGTGGTATGGAGAGCCATCTAATGGTCGGTTTCCTTCCTCTACCCATAAGTTAGAAAACTTCACAAAGAGAAATTTATTTGTTCCACCTATTGATCCATTCTCATTCATTCACTTATCAATCCATCCATTGTGTAGACATATACCGATAACTGTGTGTGAAGATGATATAGTTTGGGACTCTTAATTTGGGCTTTGCATGGAATCTATCAAAGATTCCTACAATATCAAGATCAAGTGCAGAGCCAAGATTTTCTAATTTGGAATTGGTATCCCTCATTTTCTTTTTATGAGTTCCTTGATGGTCTATTGTCAAAGACAAAAGACATTATTTTTTTAAATATTTGATTAGTTTAGAGAAGAATGCAATAGAACATAATTTTATGAATAAGTTAGTTATAAATTTATATTTTTTTATACTTGCATACATTTGCACTAATATTTTCTATTTTATAAATATTTCATTTAATTCAATTTCATCAGCATAACCATAAATCTTAATTTATTCACATGCATGCAATTTATGTGTATTTATATGATTATAATATTTTGTTAGTATGAGATTATGGTTACATTGTTAATCATAAAACCTTTATTTAATTTTTTTTTTTTTTAATATATGTAAATAATATAATTAGTTAATATCTGTGTTCCTTGGACCCTTGGACCCTGTATGCTAGTTAATTGTACCATCAATTGTCGACTTATATCAATTTTTCTTCTATACCATTTCTTGAACCGTTTATATAAATTCCCGGTAGTAAATTTGAATACCCTAAGTGATATATATTGTATTACCGTGATTCAATTATAGTTGCAAAAGTCTTGGAAGTGTTAGGGTTTTTAGATTAAAAACTTTGTGAAAATATGCAAAATATGATATTTCTTTTAGTCATAACGAGACTCGTCTTCGACCTTACCAAGGAAGCTCGTTATTTTATTTGTCTCGGTGTCAATCGTTTCCTTATAAGGTTGGATATGTCGGATATGTCGTTTCTGGTAGAGTTGGGTAGGTGCACCCCGGCCTTTAGATATTTCTACTATTCAACTTCTCAAAATTTTTATCCTCCATTTAGTTAATCTCGTAACTTTATTTGAAATCTTGATACATATGTTTTGTTTAAAGTGATAATATTTCAACCTATTATTTCCCTCGGTTATTGCTGATAAGCCTATTTTATTTCCATACCATCGATGGATACCCATTGCTACAATTTTCTTTTCCTTCTTTTAGTACTGTGTAGATTCCTTAATCATTGTTTTGGATCCCTTCTATATGCCTAAGTGATAAGGATTTGATCTAGTTGAACCTTGTCTTATATACTAGTAATTCATTTGAGTGTATAGGGTCAGTATTATATTATTAGGTTTAGATTTTATTAGGGTTAGGGTTATATTAAGGTTAGGGTTTGTATTATGTATAAATAAATTTAAATGTATTTTATATTAAATGGTATTATGGACACCTTGTATAAAAAATCTAAATTATTTATTGACGTTCATCAACCACAATTATGTGGTTGTGCTAGTTGTACCATCATTTATCCACTAATGTCATTTTTTTTTTCTGTACCATTTCTTGAATCGATTATAAAAATTTCCTATAGTAAATTTGAATTCCCGTAAGGGATAAATATGGTATGATCGAGATTCAATTCAAAGTGTTGCAGTTTTCAGATTATGTGAAAATCCTCAAAATATGATATTTATTTCAGTCATAACTAGATCCATCTTTGGACTTAGCAAGGAAGCTCGTTATTTTATTTTTCTAGTTGTCAATTGTTTCCTTATAAGGTTGGATATGTATTGTTTGGTATATTTGGGTACATGCACCCCCACCTTTAGATATTTCTATTATTCAACATTGCACAATTTTTATCCTCCATTTAGTTAATCTGGTCAACTTGGTTGCGAATATTGATACATCTATAGCGTTTTAAGTGATAAGATTTCAACCTATTCTTTCCATCAATTATCACTAGTAATATTGGTTATTTCCATACCCTTGATAGATACATATTGCTATGATTTTCTTTCCCTTCTTTTAGTACTGCATGTAGATTCCTTAATCAATGTTGTGGCTCCCTTCTATATACCTAAGCACTGAGGCTTTGATACCGCTGAACATTTTCTTATACACCAATAACTCATCTCATTGTATAGGGTTAGGGTTATATTATTAAGGTTAAATTTTATTAGGGTTAGGGTTTTTATTAAGTGTAAACACATTTAATAGATGCTAAATCAAATGTCATTATGTACGTTCTTGTATAGAAAATCTAATTTTCTTATCGACATTCATCAACCACAATTATGTGTTTGTGTTAGTAATAAGTGTAACAACCCAAATTGATTAATTTTATCATAGTTTTTAATTTAAATTTAATTAATTATTAATATATATTAATAAGTCTTTTATTATTTTATTATTAAAAGGTGGCTGAAGGAATTAATGGGGAGATAAGGTTGTTGGGAATTAATGAGGAGGATTTGAGAGTGGAGGATAAGAAAGAAGGGGAGGACTTGGAAGAGGGATCTTATTTTTGTTTGAGAATTTCTGAATTTTCTAAGGGGGAGAAGGAGGAGAAAATTGGAGAAATGGTTTTTGGGAAGCTCTCACATGGCACTAGTGTTGCTGGGAATTTTGGGCTTGGGGGCCAGGAAATCGCAAGGATTCCTGGAGCTTGGGAGACGGAGAGGTTGTTCCTAGTTGGCTGGGAGGTTAATATTTAGTCTGGGTAAGAACATGAACATGATCAAATAGAAAAGGGACTAGATAACCAACCTGAAGGTGGAGGTATTTATTATAATGTTGTTTTCATTATTCTGCTTATTATGTTGTTACTATTTATTACTCGTTTATTCCAAGTATGAGAAAATTTTTAGTCATTTCAATAGGAGATTGTTGAAATTATTTATTTATTTTAAATGTTGAAATAGGTAGGCTTTACATATGGTATCAAAGCCTAGTTTCAAAAATGAAACCTCAACTTCACCACCCACATCATTGAGATTTTGTCTTTGTGCAAACATGGTGTGTAAGGTCTACATCCATTTTGGGTTGTAATGATAATATTACAAAGATTCAAATGAAACCATTTACAATGAGCGAGACTTGAGCACTTACAACATAATCCTCATCACGAGAGAATGAATCTATCCATGTAAGCAAAATTTCAGATTGTCTTCAAACGATTATGTGCAAAAGTGACTAGACTAGTCAAAAACCACAAATACAAGAAGAAATTTGCCTTATATGAGAAAACAAAATCTCAATGTATTGTCCCCAGAACACAAGGTTGGACTTCCTTCTATTGGAGATCCATTATCTATGCAAGAAAGAAAATTGAGCTCTGGTCATACTCGGTATGAGAAGCTCCAAAAAGTGTATGTGTAGCCTAGTCGACCTTCTGTTCTGCATCATCTAGAAATAATTCATTTCCCAAAGGTAAGTCCTCTTCTTCACCATCTTCTTCGCAACCACGCTAAATGGCTCATCAAATGCCCCTGCTAGAAAATCTTTTGCATCCTTCTTAAGCGGTCGATCGCTAGGCCTAATGGAAACAAGAGTTCCTCCCTCCATCCCACCACCTTCTGGAAGCTCAAGATATGGAGCATACCAGAGCTTCATATTCAATGTTAGAACATGTGTTCGAGTTGCAGTAGCCGAGGTTGCCAACATCTTGTCCCTGAACTTTCGCAACTGTTCTTTCCCCATACATAGCATCCCTTGTCCATCTGCATCAGTGAGAATGAGGTTCTGAAGCGTTGGATGGTCAAAAATAATTTGTTGCAACAAATAATGCCTTGCAAAAGTTGCAATTAACGAGCTTATTGTCCAAACTATTCTCAGCTTCAAACCACCATCGGTGTAGAATAATTCTGAGATATTGTCGTTATCATCCAAACCCTCGTTAAACTCCTCCATCCTCTGAATAGCAGAATGAGGGTTTTTCCTTGATTTTTTTTCTCGCAGAAATACAGTGTATATCCCAAGATCACACAGCTCTCAAGTGTACTGCCAAATTCGGCTCTCCACCTCAACAACACGCCATCCTCAATGCTGAGCTCTCCATCGGGAAACTCAATACGAAGATTTTGAATCTCCTTGAAGTTTTTCAGCACCTTGCTAGGGGAATGATGTGAAACCTTTGCAAGAACTACCTTCTTTGTCCTGAGGATCTATTGCAATGCCTGTAAGGGCTTAACTATACTACTCTGCGCAAAACAGTTTAAAATACTGCATGCGAATCAGGCTACGTGACAAAGTTCTCAAGATCACTGTGCAATGCACAGACTGCTAGCTTATTGTGCGTTGTGAATACAAACACTAAATGGAACGATTTACGAATGCGAAATATAATAGAGAAATTACATAGAACCTTGTCAACACACAAAAATATTTGATATTAATGAACTTTGATGCAGTACGCTCGGATAACAAAATATAATGAAAAAATGAGCTTCGACTCTGATACTTCTTCTGTCAACTCTTCAGTTGCTGCTGGTTGTTGAACAACTTCTGTGCATCTCTCTCTCTCTCCTTTTCTCTATATCTCTATTTATATGTATTTTATAACTAAGAAACTTAGAGTTATATAAACTTCCTTCAGAAGTTAAGACCGAATCTACATTTATCACAACCATAATTATGACTGACTCTTCAACCACTTAATTTAATTTAGTAAAATAGAATTTGGCTTCATTTATAGTTCTCCTACTTGCTGACTGACTTTTGAGTAAGTATGCGACTTTGCACTTGAAGACTTGTAGACTGTCTGACTGGCATTTCGACTACTGACAGATTTCGACTGACATACGCGACGTGAGGAACTCACCGACTTGTAATTACAATTTCCAACAACCCTTAATTATAAGTTGGTGGAGTTACAAAAGAAAATGACATCAAAAATTTGAGTTTTCATTTCACTGTCACTCATCTGTTATTGCGCGGACTCCTAGTCTACTGCACAAACGCTGAAATGCATCTCTTGCTAAATCTTTTGTAAAAATGTCTGCAATTTGTTCTTTTGACTTGCAAAATTTTAAACAAATCTCTTTGTTATTCACCAATTCTCTGATGAAATTATACCTTGTATCAATGTGCTTGGTTTTCTTGTGAAACACATGATTCTTTGATAAGATGATGGTTGAACTATTGTCACAGAAAATTATGGTTGGTTCTTATTGTTCCTTCAACAAATATCTTAACATTTTTCTCATCCATACTACTTGACAAGTTGTGCTTGTGGCTCCGATGTACTTTGCTTCTATTGAAGAAAGTGTCACTATGGGTTGCTTCCTTGATGCCCACATGATACCATACCTGTTCCAAAATGAAATGTGTGCCCGGAGGTACTTTTCCTGTCATCAATACTGCCTCCACAATCACTGTTAGTGTATCCAATGAGTTTGAAATCTTCTGAAGTGGAGTACTTTATGCCAAAAATGTTTGTTCCATTCACATATCTTAGGATTCTCTTTCCTACTTTCCAATGTGATTCTTTTGGATTTTCCATGAACCTTTAGATTAGGCTCACTCCATACATAATATTAGGTCTTGTCATTGTCAGATACATAAGATTGCTTACCAATCTTTTAAACAGTGTGGGATCCACTTTGAACGCACTATCTTCCTTGCTTAGCTTTAAGCCTGTTATGATGGGTGTTGGTGCTGCATTTGAGTTTACCATATTGATTCTCTTTTATATTTCATGTGCATACTTGGAACGTGAGATAAATATACCAGTTTTGGACTGGTTCACTTCTATTCCCAGAAAATATCTCATAAGTCCCAAATCAGTTATTTCAAATTCATCCTTCATGACTGACTTGAACTCTTCTATGCCAAAATTACCTGTGAATATCAAATCATCCACATATAAACAAACAATTAACACATTACCTTTCTGATTTGATTTGATGTACAGTGTTGGCTCATTTTCACTTCTCTGAAATCATTCTTTGTGAGATAGGAATCTATGCTACTATACCAAGCTCTCAGAGCTTTCTTTAATCCATACAGTGCTTTATTTAATCTGTATACTTTCTCTTCTTGTCCTGGAATCTCATAACCTTGTAGTTGTTCCACATATACTTCTTCTAAGTTTCTATTCAAGAATGTTGACTTTACATCCATTTGATAAACTTCCCATTTGTACTGCATGACAATTGCTAACATTGTTCTGACTGTGTCCATGCATGAACCTAGTGTAAATGTTTCATTGTAATCAATTCTAGGTTGTTGTGTAAAGCCTCTTGCAACTAATCTTGCCTTGTACTTTCCCTTCTACATCTTTCTTGGTTTTGTAAATCCACTTGACACTTATGACATCCTTATCATTAGATACATCTACCGATTTCCATGTTTTATTATTCTCAATGCACCCAATTTCTTCATCCATGGCTTGTGCCCATACTTCCTCTTTGATAGCTTCTTCAAAAGTTAATGGATCATCTATTTGTGAAAATAGAGCAAAGACTGGAAGAGAATTTGTTGCATCTTCATTATAGATGTCATGCATACTTCTTATCTTTCTTGGTAACAAACTTACTAATGTTGGATTTGGAGATGTAGAAGTATTCATACCACTTGTTGGTGTTTGATGTGCTCTAGGTGTGGACTGCGCACTTGCTATTCTTACCGGAGTATTCTGCGTGGTAATTTGCGTTGTAGTGGTAGGTGTAGACTGAGCTGCGTGGCCTGTATATGATGTTTGAAACACTTCATCCTTTGCGTCATCATGCTCCATTGTGTCAATTATCTTTATTGTCTTTTCTATGTTTCCATCCCATGCTTCATTCTCTATGAACTGAACATTGCGGCTGATTATGACTTTTCTTGTGACAATGTCATACAACTTGTATCCTTTTGTCTCTTCAGAATACCCAACAAATATACATTTCTATACTTTGTTTTCCAGCTTCCTTCTCAGTTCATCTAGAACGTGTGCGTATGCGACACAACCAAAAACTCTTAAGTGCGCTACGTTGTGCTTTGATTCTGTCCATGCTTCCCGAGGAATTTTATTCTTCACACTCTTTGTCGGACATTTATTCAAGATGTATACTGCAGTTGCTACTGCCTTAACCCAATACTCATTTGACAAATGTTTGGCTGACAACATATTGCACGCCATTTTCATGATGGTTCTGTTCTTTCTTTTTGCGACACCATTTTGCTATGGTGTGTATCGTGCGGTAAATTGCTTGTAGATGCCATGATATTTACAAAAGTTCTGAAATTATTTTGACATGTATTCTCCTCCTCTATCTGTTCTTAGACACTTGATGTGATAACCACTCTGTTTCTCCACAAATGATTTGAACTGCTGAAAACAACCCAATGCATCAAATTTATGCTTTAGAAAATAAATCCATGTCTTTCTTGAGAAATCATCAATGAATGTTAGAAAATAAATACTGCCTCCTATAGATGGAGTTTGCATTGGTCCACAAATGTCACAATGTATTATTTCCAATGGAGCTTTTGCTCTGTGAGACTTGCCAATTGGAAATGATTCTCTGTGATGCTTGCCAAATATGTAGCCTTCACATATCCTTTCTGTTTTTTCAATCAATGGTAAGCCTTTTACCATATCCTTTGCATGTAATAGTTTCAGACCTCCAAAGTTCAAATGTCCAAATCTAAAATTCCATAGCCAGGAGTCATCCCATGTTTCAGATTGGAATGTTGCATTCATTTGTGTGCCATTTTCTCTTTTTTTGATACTACGCACACTATTTTCTTCATTAGCACTACGTGTGCTTTCTGTTGTAAATGCAATGTCTAACTGCACGCTTTTCTTTTTGTCAACAATTTGCGCTATGTTCTTCTTCTTGACTGGCTTTAATGTCAATGGGAACATTCTGTTACTTGTCATCTAGATTTTTGCAATAAATAAATTGCTTGGGATTTTATCCATAATCACACAGTGATTATCTTCCATGTAGATTCTGTATCCTTTTTGTAACAATTGTCTTGTACTCATTAGATTGTGCTTCAGACTAGAAACATAATATACATCAGACATAACTCTCTCTTCTCCTTGTTTGGTTAAAATATTTATATTGCCTTTGCCTAAGACAGTGACTTGGATATCTGTTCCAAGTGTAACCTTGGTCTGGATTGACTCATCCAAACTAGAAAATAATTCTATATTTCCTGTCATGTGGTTACTGGGGCCTGAATCTAAATACCATATGTCACATGGACTTTCTTGAGCAACATTGCATTCAACTGGTGACACTATATTAGGCATTTCTTCTGCGCTAGGAACAACTACAACACGTGCCATAAACATAGAACGTGTTTGGTTATTTGTGTTGTGTGATTGATTTTGACTTTGCTTGTTATGATTATATTGTCTCTTTCTGCACTCATATGCATAATGTCCATACTTTTTACAGTAATGGCATTGAATATTTGATTTATCAGTTTTTTGACAAGTTGTCGCCTTGGATTTTGACCTCTTCCACCAGTATTTCCAGGATTGCTACTGCATCCACTTCTGTCAGAACTTCTTCCTCTGCCTCTAGAGTTAGCTCTCCCCCTTCCTCTTTCACGGCTTATAGATGACTGTGTGGAAAAAACATTTTCTAATGACATATTTGACCTGTTCAATCTATGTTCATGATTGATGAGGGAAGCTTGCAGTTTATCTAGACTAAACCGACTCAAATCTTTTCCTTCTTCTAGAGTTACAACTAGAGTATCAAATTTATAAGGAAGACTTCTAAGCAATTTCTCAACAACTTTTATATATTATATGGTTTCACCATGAGACTTAATCTGATTTATTAGTCCAATGACATGTGTGTAGAAAGAATCTACCGTGTCTGAATCTTTCATTAACATAGTTTCAAAATCTCTTCTAAGAATCTGAAGTTTTGCAGTTTTTACTTTATCCATGCCTTGATAAGTAGTTTGTAATATGTCCCATGCTTCCTTGGCTTGCTTTGCTGAAGCAACTCTTGGAAGTATGCTTTCATGCATGGCTTGATGTATATAAAACAACGCCTTTCCATCCTTCTTTCGTTGATCTTTGAAGACATCTTTCTCGGCTTGTGTGAGGGTGTTATATGCTGCCTGATCTGCGGGTCCAACATAACCATTTTCGACTATCTCCCATACATCTTGACCTCAGAACAAGGCCTTCATGGTCAAGGACCACATATCATAATTCTTGCCTGTAAAAATGAGAGGTTGCAGATTTGAGGTAGAAGCCATTTTTCACTTTCAACAAAGTTTCTTCTCTAACAAACTCGTTCTAGTAGAACCTGCTTTGATACCAATTTGAAAGGAAAGGGGAATGCGTGCAGTCTACTATGCACAACACAGTTTAAAATACTGCGCGCGAATCAGGCTACCTGACAGATTTCTCAAGATCACTGTGCAGTGCACAGATACTGCACGCTATGAATACACACACTAAATAGAACGATTTACGAATGCAGAATATAATAGAGAAATAACATAGAACCTTGTCAACACACAAAAATACTTGATATTAATGAACTTTGAGGCAGTGCGCTCAGATTACAAAATACAATGACAAAATGAGCTTGGCTCTGATACTTCTTCATTCAACTCTTCAGCTGTTGGTTCTTGAACAACTTATATGCATCTCTCTTTCTTTTTCTCTATATCTCTATCTATAGGTATTTTCTAACTAAAAAATTCTCACTTAATTTAATTCGAGAATAGAATTTAGCTTCATTAACTTTTGAGTATGCGATCTGCGACCACATGAGGATATCACTTACTTGTAATTACAATTTCCAACACTACCGATCACAAGCTTAACAAAAAGACCTATAAAACCCCTTCTCCTCCCGCTCAAACTCCCGCTCTCCTCACTAGAGATCACGCAGTCCACCTTCACCACGACATCCTCCACGTGCGGCACCAAATCGTTGAAACGTTTCGAGACGGCCGAGCACCGACCAAGGGATTTGATGTCGCCTAACTTGTTAAATATCACCAAAACTAACGAATTGGGAAGACGATCAAAATGATCCGTCACAGGCATTTGAACCTCCGAACTCGGTTTATTATTTTGCTTGCAGCAGAATTCCAAATACATGCTTCCTCACACCGTTTAGACCAGTACCGTTCGCCATTACCAGTACCGTTCGCAGTATGCATCTGCTATAAAGCTTCCTGTAACAGAGATGGCGTCCGTGACACCTGCCCAGTAGTTGATATTTTTAATAGAACTTGCAACCCCTTCGTGCAAGACAGTTGTTAAATAGATGAACAAGTTGGATGAAAGCGCGAAGGATGTCAGCCCCTCGTTGAATTGAACTACCATTATGTAAAGGGAAGCTTTCCATCCACCAGATTTTGTTCTGAGAACGGGCCTTCCTCTCACATACACAGATCCATTAGTGACCCATTCTTCTTGGTTATGGTCTCTTCTCTGTGGTTGCATTGATTCCTTCCAAAACTCCACCCATTCCTTCAAATGTTGGAATATCATAACTACATCCAATCAAAAGACCAACTGTCTGCCTGTTGTGATCTCTTAACGAAGCCCTATTTTTGATAGAATACGCAAAGCAGAAAGAATATTTACAAGCAGAAAGTGAAATGGCTTGATTCTACAGCCGTCTAACTATTCACCCGAATGTATAGATTTACAGTGGTTTTTACGGTCATGCGTAAAGCATGCAAACTCAACTAAAGCGGACTTATTGCCAACATGCAATAGAGTCGAAAATAGAATAAAACTCTAACTTGGTAAAAGCAGAAAACGCATAAAAGCTACTGGACTTAACTTAGACTGTTAACTAAACTTGCATGTATAGTGAGTAATTACTATTTCTAACACTCCCTCTTAATTACAAACGGGATTACATCATCCCCAGTACCTATGCCTAAGTGCTGTCTCTAATACTCAAATGCAAGTTTTCTTAATGGTTTTGTAAACATATCCGCTAACTGCTCCTTGGAGCCACAAAACAATAAGATGATCTCCCCCTCTTTGACTAGCTCGCGGATGAAGTGATAGCGAGTGTCAATGTGCTTACTTTTCTTGTGAAACACATGATTCTTGGACAAAGC
>SNQJ01S0074339.1:40845-52097 GCA_010110895.2 Picea sitchensis
CCCCCCCCCCCCTTCTTAGTTATTTTTCCAAGAATTGGTACCAGAGTAGGTGCCTTTGATCAAAGGTAGATCCATAATCTTGATCATGACTAGTCATGAAGGAAGTTCAACTAATAGAGTTCCTCTGTTTGATGGAACAAACTTTGCCTTTTGGAAAATAAGGATGAGAACATATTTAATGTCCTTGGGCACTGATTTTTGGGATGTCATTGAAACTGGATATGTGGAGCATGTATTCTTGGCCTCAAAAGATGATAAGTTGTAGTTTAGCTTTAATGAAAAAGCAATGAATTCCATCCTCAACAGACTTGCAAAATCCGAGTTTGTCAATGTCATGCACTGTGATTCAACAAAAGTTATGTGGGACAATCTGATAAGTAGTTATGAAGGTAATGAAAAGGTGAAACATGCAAAAATTCAGACTCATGGACTGAAATTTGAGCAGTTAAATATGGATCAAGACGAAACTATCAGTAAGTAATTCTTACATATAGAATATCTTGTCAAAACTATGAAAGGTCTAGGTGAAATGATAGATGAATCTTTTCTAGTCCATAAAATATTAAGATCTCTTCCTGATAGATTTAACTCAAAGGTATCCGCTATAGGGGAAATAACTAATCTCAAAGCATTGACACTAAATCAAATTCTTGGAACCCTAACTGTATATGAAATGAGAATCACCAAAGGTAAATCCACTACATGAGAGGCATCCTTTAAAGCAGAGAAAAACATAGAATCTGATATAGATGAGAATGAGAGAAGACTGACTAAAGTATGAGGAAAATACAAAAGTAAGATGCCCACCAAATGCTTCAACTGTGGTAATATAGGTCATTTTGCAAATAAGTGTCCTCACAAAAGAAAGGATCATACATATGATGATGAAGAGAAGCACAAACACAAAAAGGTCTACAAAGAGAATAATTTTAAGAAGAAAAGTTTTTGTGTAAACAATGATGATGATCCTTTAGATGATGAAAACAATGACACTTCTATTGAAAGTAAAATAAATGATCTCGTGCCAATATCTTTAGAAGACCTAAACATTGAAGATACAGGAAGTGAGTTTGTTTATTGTGAAGCAATAGTAGATATTGAAGGAGAACTTGTCAGTTCCATGGAAGAGATTGATAGACTCGAAGAAAACAAAAGAAAACAAAAATAGTTGCTCCCTAGGTATGAGAAAACATGCAATGGACCATCTGAATAAACTGATCTGTTGAAGGTTAAGTTGCAAGAATCTAACAGGATTGAATACACCCTTAAACAACAATCGAAGGAAGCCAAAAAAAAGGTGAAAAATTGGAAGATGAAGTAGTGTCTGTCAGAAAAGATCTAGAGAAATTTCAGGCGTTATATCATCATAATCTGACAAGTATTAAAGCCTCAGAAGGATTAGCCACCATTATAAATAAACAAAGGAATCCAAAGTTGAATATTGGTTTGGGTTATGAAGAGGGATCAAGTAGTGGTCAACCAAGAAACAAAGAATCCATCAAGTTTGTCAAATCTACAACCATTGATAACAACGAACTTGCATAAATGAAGGAAGATAATCAGTCACCAAGGAGGAGTGAAGGAAAAAGTACCATAATCAACCACCAAGGAGCAGTGAAGTAAAAAGTACCATAACTGAATCTGTAGAACAAATAAATAATACACCCTCTGCTCAAGGAAGTCATCAGCATGGAAGAAATTAACATGCTCAAATAAGACAACCTTTTTCCAGGTACAAAGACTTTTTCTATGGATATTGTTTTTATTGTTCTAACTTTGGCCACAAAGATGTAAATTGCTCTTTAATATTTATACGTGAGCAATCAAGACACCCAAAGAACAATTATCTACCACAACAAAGAATGATATAGCCAAGTAATAAACAATCACAGATTTCAAATCATGTGATGGTTGGGAAAAATATGAAGATTAATCATAGCAATCGTTATGATCCTTTATTCAATGAAACATAATGTTACATCTACCATAACTATGGAAATAAAGATGTAGAGTGTCACCTAAAGAACTATAAGCCAGATTCAAATCCCAGAGTTGAAAATGTCAAGGCTTGGAATAAGAAAGAAGATAACAAGCGTAGATTAGTGTTGTCAGCTCAAAGACAAAAGAGCCCTTGGTATATTGACAGTGGATTCTCTAGTCATATGACAGGTGACAAAAGTAAGTTCCTATCACTCAAAGAAAATAAATTAGGAAATGTGACTTTTGGAAATGATGCTCCAAGAAAGATCATAGGTAAAGGTCTAGTAAGATTAAGTAATGGAGGAGGAAAACCTCAATATTTATTATTAGTTGATGGATTAAAGTATAATATTCTTAGTGTCAGTCAGGTGTGTGATAGAGGACGTGAAGTCACTTTCACTACCAAGGGTTGTAAAATAAGAATAGTGAACACAAGAGAGTTGATTGCAAAAGGGATTAGAACTAGAAACAATGTCTATGTTCTGAAGGAAGATAAGGAGGAATCTCATTTAAGAAAATTTGATGAAAGTTGGTTATGGCACAGAAGGCTTGGACACCTGAATTTTGATCATATTGTCAAACTGAATAATGATGGTGTTGTGAAAGATCTTCCAATAATATCTAAGCCTCATAACTCTATATGTGAATCCTATCAAATGGGGAAGATGACTCGTACTCAATTCAAATTGAAGAGTTTCACATCTTCAAAGAAACCACTTCAAATTATTCATGTGGATCTGTGTGGACCATCACAAAAGGAAGGAACTCGAGGAGAACATCACTTTATGCTAGTGATTGATGAATTCTCCAGACTTACGTTGGTTTCCTTTCTGAGAGAAAAATATGATGATTTTGAGAAGTTCAAAACATATAAGGCATTAGATGAGAATCAAACAGGAAGGAAGTTAAAGGAAATTCACTCACAGAGGGGAGGAGAATTTCTGTCAATAGATTTCAAAGAATTCTGTGAAAGACATGGAATTAAAATAGAATATACTATTCCAGGTACTCCTCAACAAAATCGACTTTTAGAATGCCAAAATAGATCAGTCCAGCAGATGGCAAGGGCTATGATGAGTGAAAGGGACATTTCACAAACCTTCTGGGTGGAGGTTGTTCACATGACTCTTCATATTTTAAACAAAGCACATCTAAGGCCGAACAGTGATAAAACTCCATATGAGCTATGGTTTGGTTGACCTGCATCAATCAAGCACTTCAAAGTATTTGGAAGTAAATGATACATCAAAAATAATGATAATCATCTATGAAAATTTGATGGTAGAGATGATAAAGGTATCTTCTTAGGATATGCAATGAACAATAAAGGATACAGATGCTTTAACAAAAGTATGCATAAATTAGTTGATTGTATTGATGTTCGAATTGATGAAGAAGCTCTTGTAAAAGATAAACAGAGAATAAAAACCAAGTTAGATGAATAAGATAATGAGAATAATGAGAACAAAGAACAACAAATATCAGAGGCACAAGAAGATGATGAATTAGGTGGAGAATAGACACCCAAACAAGAAGAGTTAAGACAACAATCAACATCAAATCCTTCCTCTAGAATTACTCAAAAGAATCATCCTGCAAGTCAGATAAATGGTGAGAATGCCAAAGGTTTACAAACCAAGAGAAGGATAATAAAAGACACCGAGCAATCACACACTATCTTCATATCCATTGTGGAACCCAAGAACTTTAATGAATCCAGTAAGGATGTAAATTGGTTAAAATTAATGAATGAGGAGCTAGATCAGATTCAAAAGAATGATACTTGGGAACTTGTTCCTAGGCCTGTAAATAAAAATATAATAGGATCCAAATGGGTCTACAAAAATAAAATGAATGATAAAGGAAATATTTTAAGAAATAAGGCTAGATTTGTCTACAAAGGGTATGCTCAAATAGAAGGTCTGGATTTTGATGAAACATGTGTGCCTATAGCAATATTAGAAGCTATTAGAATATTTCTTTACTATGCTTGTCATAAGAAGTTTAAAGACTACCAAATGGATGTCAAGTCATCTTTTCTAAATGGAGATCTAAAAGAAGAAGTCTATATGGAACAACCAGAGGGTTTCCAACTGTCAGATAATCCTCACCTTTTCTGCAAGTTGAAGAAAGCCTTATATGGTTTGAAACAAGCTCCTCGTGCCTAGTATTATAGATTGGATAAGTATATTCAAGACAAAGGGTTCAAGAGAGGAACAATTGACTACAATCTATATATCAAAGTAGAGGATAATGATTTTCCCATTGTGTTGGTCTATGTAGATGACATCACGTTCGAAAGCAATAATGCTTCATTGGTACAATGGTTTTCTTTTTCCATGTAGTCTGAATTTGAAATGTCTATGATAGGGGAACTATCATTTTTTCTTGGTTTGCAAATTACTCAGAGGTTTGAAGGAATATTTATTTCTCAGGAGAAATATCTAAGAGAAATGTTGAAGAGGTTTCAAATGGAAGATTCTACACGCATGAGAAAACCTATGGTCATTAGATGCAAGTTAAAGAATGATGATGACTCACCTGATGTTGATAAGAGTTCATATAGGTCTATGATAGGAAACATGTTGTACATCACAACATCTTGTCCAGAAATAATACATGTTGTTGGAATGGTAGGAAGGTATCAATCCACACCTAAACAAAGCCGTTTGCTAGCTTTCAACAGAATATTCAGATACTTGAAAGGAACAATGAACTATGGCATATGGTATCCTAGGAATTAGAATTTTCAATTATTAGTCTACTTAGATGCTGATTGGGCTAACTGCATGGATGAAAGGAACAACACGAGTGGAGGGGAATTCTTCTTAGGAGATTCTCTTGTAGCATGGTTGAGCAAGAAGCAAGGTTCCATTTCCTTATAAACTACGAAAGATGAATACATTGTAGCTGCTACTTGCTGTACCCAAGTATTGTGGATGATTCAAACACTTGCAGACTTGGAGGTCAAATATACTGCACCGATTCCAATTCATTGTGATAATACTAGTGCAATTAGTGTGTCAACAAATCCTGTATTCAAGACCAAGAATATACCCATCAAGTATCACTTATTAAGGGAAAAAGTTATCAACATTGTTATTTCTTTGCATTATATTGCATCCAAAGATCAAATTGTTGATATCTTCACTAAACTGCTAGCAAAAGCTCAGTTTGAGAATCTATGCCAGAAGTTGGGTGTGACCCTATTATCAAGTTATAATATTCTATCTGACGAGGGGGAGAGTTCTCATAGTATATCTAATCAGGGGGATAACAAAGTCACTCTCAGTTCTCTTTGACATTGATGTCAAAGAGGGAGAATTCGGTGTGGTATACTACAGTTGGAGGTCTAGGAAGAATAGTTTATCCTTTCAGGGTTGCCGTCAATTCCAAAGGGGGATATTCTTGGCCTGATTACATGAAGAGTGTGCTTTTCATTGATGGCAAGAACAAAAACAATGATGGCATATTGGCAACAATGATGGAAAACATTAAAGGAACGTTGATAACATCGAGAATTGTTGTCTACAAGCTCAGGAGGATGCGCACAGGACTACCAGGAGTGGACTATAAAGGCCCTTGAGGTACAGAGGATCGAAACCCTTTGATAATATGAACGAAGTCAAAATCTCAGAAGAGATAGAGGATTTACCATTACATTGGCGAGAAAGCTCAGAAGGGACAATGCTTTCCAGAAGTGAAAATGAGGTCCAAGAGAAAGACTTGTAGGAGGAACAAAGGTCAAATCCTTTGAATACTTAGAAAATATTCTAAGTCAAAGGAATTCAGAATCTTAGGACGAAGAGAGATAGTGGTCATTGGATCATCTATTTGGAATAAAAAAAACCATCAGATCAAACCAAGGTGTGTGAGCCTTAGCACTCTCCACACACAGGAGAGGAATTATGGACCTTTGGATCACGAGATATTGTCATGAAGTGAGAATTCATGATTTGACATAGACCATTGGATCATGAAGGATTGTGGATCGTTGATCTAACATGAGCGGATATAAGGAAATCGAGAATAAAAAAAAGGGAGGTGAGCCAACTTTCGACATTGTGAAGTGTGGAGTCACAAAATGCGAAGAGGATATCTTGACCGTTGGATCACAACGAGATCTAAACCATTGATTTGACACAAGCGCAAGTTTGGGAATCGAAGAAAGGAGTTTTTCTAACCTCCGACATCGTGAGTCACTAAATATTGAAGTGCGAAGAAGAGATTTGGATTGTTTATCTAGGAATGTCATGGGTCGTTGATATGGTATGATGAAGTTTGTAGTTCGACATCTCGGAATTCGAAGAATGGAGGAAAGATAACTCACAAGATCGTGAAACGTGAATTTGCGAAGAGCCTTTTTGACTGGCGTGTGGTCACAACCAGAGGTCATGTCAACGAATAATAAGGAAAGGATCTAGCATTTCTAGGCTCTACCTCAGAGATCAGGAGTTGAGAAAATTGAGGTGACTCGCAACAAAATATACAAAACATGAAGTCACAAAGCACATTTTAGATAGGTGTCTGATGAAAGTTCATGGTCACGTGAAAAGAAGGGGCTTAGCTAGAAAATCTAGCACCCACTGTGTAGTTTTCTCAGAAAGGGAAAAGGCACCAAAGGGATGAGCGCGCAGAGGTTCTCTCCTGTAACTGTCAGATGAACTGTACCTGTAACAAAGAAGAGAAAGGGTTGCACTGGCACAAAATCCAAGAATATCAAGATAACGACCATTGATGATGAATAAACTATGGCTAACTGCAAGAGAAGGTGAAGAGTTGTGTGGATCATGTGGTAGAGGTCTTAGCGTGATAAAAATGGAGAACAAAGAAGAGAGGAACTTCTTTTTTGTAGTTGTTCATGTAGGTAGAAAGAGGTTGTGTGCAGGTTCTGAAGCGAATAACAGAGGCATGACACATAGCATGCAGAAGCAGCATAAAGCATAAAATGTAGAAAGATGCATAAGTCGATAAGCGCATAGAAGCTGAAGAAGGTAGAGAAGACTATGAGCTGCAACAGATCAGATTAGAGACAGATCAAGTAAGTAATTTTTTGTAAGATTCAATCAGGGTGGTAGGGTGGTGCTAGGGAGGATTGTAGTCTTCTGAATTCTAGTTGGTGCTAGAAGATATTCTGTGAGTTGGTGCTTCCATGTGGTTGGCACTAGAGAAATATGAGAATTGGTGCTCTTTGCAAGTTGTAGCTTTCTATGAGAGGTTGTAGCCTCATATTTGAGTTGGTGATCGAAGACTGTGATGTACATGAAAGTTGGGGCTTGATTGATATCCTAAGAAGAAGAGGTTTTTTCCCTTGATGGGTTTCCTCAAGAAAATCAATGTCTTTGTTTATTCTATGTGATTGATCAACTATTGTATATCTATGCATGTTAATTTATCAACAACACATTAAATAATAATCTCGAAAGATTCATAAAATAACTTATTTCAAGCTTATATATATATTTATATATATAACTGATTCACGCCCCCTCTCAATTATTTTTCCAACAAAATCCATTTCAAACCCTTTTGTACTCTTAGCATTTCATCTTTTCCAAGTAGAAAAATAGAAAGTTTAATGGATCGACATAAATGTATTGATGGAAATGTGGATGGGGCTAAACTATGGTAGCACACACTAAGTCCAACCCATATATTTTTGGTCATTTTGATGGTTAATAAAAGGGAATGTGCATATAAATACATCATCTATTCTTCTATAATATATACAGATTAGGATCAAGGAAGTGATTCTAGCATCAAAGTCACCCTGGAAAGGGGCTATTCTGAATATGGTAACCAGATAGATATATAAAATATTGTATGTTTGTGCATGTTCTTAGGCTTTCCCATCTTGAAAAATATGCATGGTATGCATAGTTATTACTCTAGCTTTTACTATAAGATGAATTGAAACTATGTTGTAGATGATAATAGTGATGAAAACACTTCATATTTACCTCAAATATGAAGCATGGTGTGGCATTGTTATGTTGATTCCTCATTTCTATTTCTAGTATTGGGTGTTGTTGTTATGAAAATATTTAAGAGGTACTCCATATTCTCCTAGGATAGATTGTTCTTATAAGTTGGAGTATACACCTATGGATGAGTCATTCTAGATTTATGAAAATGATTATATAAAGGGAACATGTGTCAGAGTAAGCTACTAGTAATTAGAATGCATTCAATACCACTAGATAGAATCAAGACATACTTTTAAAATGTGTTCTTGACACATGGGGGGATTCGGACCTAAAAATGCGTTCCAATAGGTTATTGGCACGTTCAAAAGGCATCTACAAAAATAGAAATAAAATTTAGACTAAAATTTCTATGTCTCCATAATTGTTCTTTAAAAGTGAGAGGAAGGGGCATAGAGAGAGAATGAGAGGAAGGGGGGGATATAGAGAGAAAGAGAGGTAGAGAGAGTGATACGAAGATTAAAAACAAGAAGAGAGACAAAGGGTGGAATAGAGGTGTAAGAGAAAGGTGAGTGAGGGACAAAGGGCCAGAGAGAGAGAGAGAGAAGGGGGATGAGAGAGAGAGAAGGGGGGCGGGAGAGAGTGGATGAGGGGAGGGATAGAGAGGGAGTGGGTAGAAATGATTTTTAGGGGCACGTTAACACTCTTAGAGCACATGCACACTTGTTTGAATTCAATTTTTCTGGGGGAGATTGGAAAGGTGTATGCTGACTTGGTTGGCTCAAATTTAGGTTCGGGATGACAAACCTAGTGGTTTGATCTGCAAATTCATAAAAACCTCCATTTTTGTGAATACCCCTCCATATATATGTCTTTGATGTTAATTTTTCATAGGATAAAGAATTCAGTTGTTAATGAAATTATAAACATAGATCGAGTTTAAGGTTTGATTTTCAAGGAATGAGAGGTTTGGTGTGAAACACATAGGATAAAGTTAACGAGGTTATTGTTAAAATTTTTTATAAATTCGGTGAAAATATATGGAGATATCTTCATACATGTCAAATAGATGAAAGTTTGTATTTTAATACATATATTTTTTCCTTTCAACCTAGATCAGATATAAAGGTCAAATAAATCAACTATTTCGTTGTTCATAGCAAGTATTTTCTACAAAATCCTTGTCGTTGCTTCCTGTGGGATATGGAAAAGGGTGTGGTTTTTCATCATAAATATAGACAATTTTTTTATATTCATATTATGTGTAATAAGTAAAATTAAATCATGGATTTTCATCATATATATATAAACAATTGTTTTTCCTTTGTTATATTGCAATGTACAATTTTGTATAATTATTTTATAAACACCTTCATTAGCTTTTAAAAAAATATATTATTTTTCTTTGTCACATTGTCATTTACAAGTGAAATTAATAATATGGATTTTCATCACAAACACAAACAATTATTTTGTAACTAATTCAAGTGAGTGTTTTATTTTTTATACATTTCCATTTACAAGTGAAATTAATAATATAGTTTTTCATCACAAACAAAAATAATTATTTTGTAACTAATTTGAGTCAATGTTTTATTTTTTATATAATTTTGAAATAATAGATCACCACTATTAAATTCTTATTGAAAACTAGTTTTTAAAAAAATGTTATTCATTTAAGGGCTAGTACATTTTAAAAATATTTTTAATAAAAAATGAGTACATGTTTTATTTTAGTGCATGTTTTATATTAGTATGTTTTATATTAGTAGTGCATATTTTATGTTTTATTTTTATATTAGTATATAAAACTATTTTTTATATTTTTAATAAAAAATGAGTGCATGTTTTTATTAAAAATATTTTTAATAAAAAATGAGTACATGGTTTGTCAATCGTTTTATTTCCATACCTTCGATAGATACCCATTCCTACCATTTTAGTACTGCGTGCAGATTCCTTAATCATTGTTGTGGATCCTTTCTATATACCTAAGCGATAAGGATTTGATCTAGTTGAACCTTCTCTTATACACCATTAACTCATTTGACTGTATAGGGTCAGTGTTATATTATTAGGTTTAAATTAGCAATAAGGATTTATCTAATTGAACCTTCTTTTATGCACCAGTAAATCATTTGACGGGTCAGTGTTATTTTATTAGGGTTAGGGATATGTTAAAGTTAGAATTATATTAAGGTTAGGGTTTGTATTATCATATAAATAAATTTAAATGGATTCTAAATTAAATGGCATTATGGACATCTTGTATAGAAAATCTAAATTATTACGTTCATCAACCACAATTATGTGCTTGTGCTAGATGTATCATCATATTATTTGTGAACTAATATCAATTTAAGTTATTATTATCTTCACGAAAATTTATCTTCACGAAAATTTATTAATATCTTAGTGAAAATTTAAGTTATTACTATTATAATTAAAAAAATAAACGTGTGAGAATGAATACGACGTTTTACTATGTGGTTATGTTAATAATATAATAATAAAAAAATTATAAATAAATATGTGAAGAATGAAACGTCGACTATTTTCATAACGAGCACGTGGGTGGAGGACGATTATCTATATAACGACATAAATCATAACCATTCTCTCATTCTCTGTTTGCGGATCTTTCAAGGTGAAACTCATATAAAAAAATGGAGTGCTCAACTTGCCCGACGATCTGAAGGTGGACGCGTTTCATGGTTGCCAGAAGAAAATTCATTACTAATGATGGGCTCGCGACACCCTAGCTTCTTGTGTACTATAGTAGCAAACCTCCTTTGCACTTTAAGAGTTATGTGAAGGTAGTGTTCATATTTATATAACAAAAATGTTATATAGATTTCATTTGAATATTTTATTGAGATTATGTAACCAACTAGCTACATTTAGCATTGAAGTACGGTCTGATTTTCCAGACCATGTTATATAGATTTGATTTCAATAGTTTATTGAGATTATGTAACTAAATAGGTTCATTTAGCATCAAAGTAGGGTTTAATTTTCCACAACTTATCATTTAAATAATCAATATAAGGTTTGAAAATAAAAATCTCAGTCTAGGTCAATGAAAGCACTTCAAAATTCAAATTTAAATTCAGATAAGAAATGAATAAAATTTCATTAATAAATACAAACAAATAAGATGGTGAAGTTAATGTAAGCCTTGAGTCTCATTTGATTATATCTAATTCAAAACTTCTTTTGACAAAATATTTGGCATCACTCTCGCACCTTCCAAATATTTCTCCCATGCCATGAATTTAAGTCTTCAATCATTGGAAATGAGCATGAGAAAATCTTTGTTTTAAGATTCTTTGAGTATGTAAGAGTAAG
>SNQJ01S0074340.1:0-29038 GCA_010110895.2 Picea sitchensis
TATACCTTTCTTTTGTGCAAAGCGATTTACAACAAGTCTAGCCTTGTACCTCTTTTTTCCTCCATCTTCTTCCTTCAACTTGTAAACCCATTTATTCTGCAATGCTCTTTTTCCTCCAGGCAACTGAACCAAATCCCAAGTCTGGTTATTTACCAAGGAATCCATTTCATCTTTCATGCCTTGCTCCCACTTCTTCTTGGTGTCTACCTGCATTGCCTCTTCATAACATTCTGGTTCACCAGAATTAGTCAACAATAAATAATAGAATGAAGGAGAGTATCGTTCAGGGGTCTACTTAACCTGGTATATCTTCTAACAAGACTTGCAAAAGTTTGAGGTACCCAATGCTCTTGTTGTTGTACATTTTGATTTCCTAGTTCCTTTGGAATTTCTTTTTCAGTGATCTCATCAAGCACTATTTATTTTGGTTTTTCTTTTTCTTGTATCTTTCCTTGCAACTGATCTTTATACATGACCTTATCATTGAATATGAAATATCTACTCCTAATGATTTTGTGATTTTCATAATCCCATAAGTGACAACCAAAATCATTAACACTGTATCTAATAAAGGTACACTTCTTGGATTTTGCCTCAATATTTGTTCTATTTTCTTTATCAATATGGACAAATTATTCACAATCGAAAGTCTTCAAAAAAGAATAGTTTACCTTTTTACCTGTCCATGCCTCCTCTGGGATTCCACCATCCAAATATCTTGAAGGTCCTTTGTTTATTAAGTAAACAAAAATATCTACAACATCTGCCCAGAACTGTAAGGTAAAACCAACATGCAATCTCATACTCCTTGCATGCTCCATGATTGTCCTATTCATCCTTTCTGACACACCATTTTCTTGTGGTGTTCCTGGAACTGTCTTCTCTCTACGAATCCCATGGTATGAACAATAATCATCAAACTCCTTGCTGCAATATTCACCTCCATTTTTTGATCTGAGACATTTCAACCTTATTCCAGTCTCATTCTCAACCAAATCTTTCCATTTCTTAAAAGTGTCAAAAACATCAGATTTTTGTCGAATGCAATAAACCCAAGTTTTTCTAGTTGCATAATAAATAAATGTAACATAACAATGAGAGCCAAAAAGAGATGATACCTGAACTGGTCCCCATACATTTGTATGCACAAGCTCTAACCTTTCACTCTTCTTTTCTTTTCCGACTCTGAGAAATATGACTCTCTTTTGTTTTCCATAAACATAATGCTCACAGAAATCCAAATCAATTTGTTTAAGATCTGGAATTTTTTTTATTTTGTGAACTATCTACATCCCCTTCTCACTCATTTTTCCAAGCCTATGATGCCACAATGTTGTATCCACTCCTATAGAAGCTAAATATATAGAAGAGTCAATATTACCCGTATATAAATACAATGTACCTACCTTCTCTCCTTTTTCTATCACCAATAATCCTTTGGTGACCTTCCACACATTATCTATAAATATTGATAAACAACCTTCACTTTCCAACTACCCTATCGAAATTAGATTCTTCCTTAGATATGGAACATGTATTACCTTTTTCAACAACCATTGGTTTCCATTGCTTTTCTTTATTTTTACCTTTCCCATTCCAACAATTTCGCATGGTGCATCATCACCGAAATGAACCTGTCCAAAATCACCTTGAACATAATATAGAAAATGTTTCCTATGGGGTGTGGAATGAAAAGAAGCCCCTGAATATACTACCCAAGACTCATAAATATTATCTACAGAAAGAATCAAAGCATCTTGTAACACATCAATTGTTACATTTGCTTCTTGATTTTTCTCCCGCTGTCCATCTCTTTGTTTCTTTGGAGATCTGTAGTCTTTCTTTAGATGTCCTTTCTTCCCACAATTCCATCACTCTATCTTTTTGAGTCTGGATTTGGATCTGTTCTTCCTAGAAATCCCACGGTTCCTTGAGCCCTTTCCTCTATCCTTTTGTATTCCCTTGTTCTCCATGTTTAACACATTACCTCATGTCTCACCTGTGCTTTTCCATCACATTTCCTCACTACGGATAACACCAACAACATCATCAAATTTTAAAGTATTTGAACCAAAGACAGAGTTACTTACAACCATGACCAAGCCATTCTAGCTTTCTGGCAACGACCACAAAATTAGAGGATCCCTAACCTCATCATCAAAGTCCACTTTTACAGAACTTAGTTGATTAGTAACCATATTAAATTCATTTAAATGATCTGTAACATACCCACCTTCTAACATATTCATATTAAATAATCTCTTCATTAGAAATACCTTATTGGGCTCCGATGGTTTTTCATACAGTTTAGCCAATGCATCCATCAACTCCTTCGTTGTCTTTTCTTTCAAAATATTGAAGGCCACTAACACTGCCAAGCTCAGCCGTATCGTTCCTAGTGCCTTTCTATCAAGAAAATCCCATTCTTTTTCCTTCATGGCCATTGACTTCTTTGCTATTCCACCCAATGGTAGGAATATATCCTTCTGATATAAATAATCTTCCATCTGCATCTTCCATAACTAATAGTTTTGAAAATTAAATTTCTCGACTCTAAACTTTCCATCTTCCGCCATTGCTCTGACTCAAACGAGGAACCCTCTTTTCCTGCGAGTTACCTTTCGCTTTGATACCAGTTGTTAGAAAAATAGGATCACAGAGCAATAAATTAAAAAAAATGTGGAAATAAAACACAGAAGATACACCATACAATAGAGACACAGATATACGTGGTTCACTCAGTGTGGGCTACGTCCACCAGAGAAACTGACAAGTCCTTCCTTTATTATTATTCAAAAAATGAAGGGATACAAGCTTTAGCACACCTACTATAACTTCCTCTTCTTTCTCTCACAATTTCTTCTCTTAGAATAAAATATTTGGAATGATACATAGCCACAATATATTTCCCTCATAAAAGAGGGTTTCCTTCTAGGGAAAAAACCCTAACATAACTTCTACTGTCAAACCTGTGACCTTATAATGAATGGTCCAGATTTACTATGAAATTACAATATACATTTACAAGGCATTTTTTCCTTCCGGAGCTTCGCCTTCAAATCCCCGTCAAGGGCCTTCTTGCCCTCGGATCCCATAGGGGGGGTAACCCCCCCCTCTGAACTCCCCTACGTGGAGGAGTGTACATTTTTCCAGGGTGTAAGGTCTTCATGGGGTATAAGAACAGCTGAAAACAAAGACCTCTAAATCAGGTAGATAATCAGGCTCCACAACCAATAAGGGGTTCCATTCTTTAACATTGTTTTTGTTCCATAGTTTAGTAGAGCACCTAGGAGTTGTATTTTGAGATCATAATAGAGGATGAGATATTATATAGCAGCCATACATGCCACAGTGTCAAAGGAAACTCCACGGAGAGTGCCACTTTCTTTGTACTTACATTTGAAGAAAAGAGAACATAGTGGCCTCACCTTCTAGCTGGGATTTTTCCAATATTGGGATTCCCAAGTTATGTCTTGTCTTTATTTTTGGATGATGTGTGAGTATTTATTTTTGTTCTATATTTTTTTCATTTCATCAATTTCATACATTTTAAGTAGAAAACTAAGAATCTTAGATCTAAAGGAAATTAACCTTCACAATAAAGATTTCAATATTTTATTAGATATGTTGTGACAAACTGGTCCAATGGAATATCCATGATAGTTTACAGATCATATTGGTGTTAGAGTTAGTTTTATTGGGGTATTTTTGGAACGTTGCGGGGATCCAAGAATCAGTTTAAGAATAAAGTTGTAGAACCCTAATCATGGCCAACAAGTCTATTCATAACAACCCTCGAGATCCAGTAGAGGAGAGATTTGCGAGGTTGGAAGAGAAATTCACTGACATATCTCACATTATGTCCCTCCTCATGGAAGCTCTAGCAGAAAGCTCAAACTTTTTACAGAAGTTGGAGGATCAAACTTAGAGATCAAATCATTTGGGAAACTGAAGGATGACGAACACCAAAAAAAGGAGTCACAGAAATAAATTGATAAAGAGCAACCGAGTTTCAGTACCATAAACCCTTCATAGTATTTATTCAATATGGAATCAAAAGTGGACATAAAGCCATACCAAGGTGATATATATGTTTTAAAACTAAATCATTGGTTGTAACAACTAGAATTTTATTTTAGAGTTCACCATATAGATGAAGAACACAAGATATCATTTTCTAGACTAAAGTTAGAGACCCATGCTTTAACCTAGTGGAAAATCCATACAAAAACACTTAGGACGGAGGTTGATCCACTAGTAACTAGGTGAGACGACTTCAAAACCCTCATCAAGTCTCAATTCTACCCTATTGGGTATGGAGAGGACAAATGGATCTAGTGGCACTACTTCAGGAAGAAGGAAGGCCAAAGTGTATGAGAGTACACTACGAAGTTCATAAAGATGGCCATCATGCTAGCTATCTCTCCCAATAACCCATATGCACTCCTTAAGAATCTAGTGGGTCTACATAGCCATATACAAAAGAAAATGGTGTTTTTCAAGCTAAGGACAATGGATGAGGCATGTATACATGCATAGTATCTAGAAAATATAGGCCACAAGAAAGAGAAATCAAGACATTATAAGCAGAAAGAACACCAAGAAGCTTCCAAGGAGGGGAAGAAGAAGTGGAAAGGGGGAAATATAAGAAGATGACCATCACTGTACATCAATGAAAATAACCTAGCAACCATTGTAACCATTGTAATATTGATGGGAACACTGAGGAAAAATGATAGAAACCACATTCAGAGTTGAACTCGAAGAACCGCAAGAATGATGCAAAGAAAAAGAATATTCAAGCCACAAATTTGAGAAATCAGGTTGAAAGCACAAATGTGAATGAGAATATTGTCTACACAACAGTGCAGAAGAAGGTAAATCTAAGTATCCTTCATCACTAGGAAGGGAAGGATATGACCAAACTCTTCCACATCAAGTTACAAATGAAGAAGACCAAGATAGATTCCTTGTTCGACTCTGGTTCATAGGCTAATATCATAGTAGCATATTTGGTCAACATTCTTGGATTGGAGGTTCACAATTATCCTATACCATATCCATTGGGATGGGTAAAAAAGGATGCAAATATCAAGGTAACAAAACAATGTAAGATTAAATTTGCTATAAGTGCTGATTTTATTGAGGAAGTAGAATTGGACGTAGTACCCCTTGATGTATGTGGAGTAGTGTTTGTAAGACCTTACATGTATATGAGGGATTCAATATTCATGTAGGGAGTCAACCAATACTGATTAATCAAGGATGGGAATTCCTACATCATCAACATGCACAAATGAAGGTCAAAGGTCTCATTGGTAAATTCTAACCAAGTCAAGAAGTTGATTAGATTCAGTAAGAAATATGTTTTTCTTTTCTTAAGAGAAAATCATACTGAGGATGAGTCGATAAGAGTAAAGGTATCCCTGGAGGGGTGTACTAAAGAACACAAACATCATTTGGAGGATTTTCTACAGAAATATGGAGGAGTGTTCCAAGGACCTAAAAAACTACCACCCAATATGGAAGTGGAGCACAACATGCAATTATTTTCAAACTTCCCATTGTTGAATACTAGGTTGTATAGATAGTCCATTTTAGAAGAAAATGAAGTGAAGAAGTAGTTGTAGTAGCTGTTGGAACATGGTGTGATTCGACCAAGTACCTCACCTTTTTGGGTCACCTATCATAATTGTACAAAAGAAGGATGATACTTGGAGAATGTGTATTGACTACAAAGCATAGAACACAATTACACTAAAAACTTGATACCCTCTACCTAGGATCAATGATCTATTAGATAATTTGTAGCACATAAAATATTTCTCCAAGTTGGATCTCAAATCAGGATACCACCAGGTATGCATCAAGGAAGAAGACATATGCAAGACCACATTCAAGACAATTTAAGGTTTGTATGAATGGTTGATCATTCCATTTGGTTTATGTAATGCCCTAGATACATTTATGAGACTGATGAATGATGTGTTACACCCATATATAGATTCATTTGGTATAGTCTATTTGGAAGATATATTGGTTTATAGTTCTACCTAGGAGGATTACATCTCACATCTCACACATGTGTTAGAGACTCTGAAGAAGTACTGACTACTAGATAACCTCAAGAAATGTGTGTTTTCTCAGTTGTATTTGGTGTATTTATGGTATGTGATTGACGGAGGGAAGCTCAAGATAGATCCTTCAAATATGGAGTTCATCATGAAATGGCCAATACCTACAAATGTTGTTCATACACTAATACTGAGAGGGGGGTTGAATCAATATTAGACATATTTTTACCACTTTTTCTCTTTTACCACTTTAACTAGTTATTACATAATCAATCATAAGCAATGAAGAGAATTAACCATATCAACAGAGATCAGCACAAAGTTGCAACACAAAGATATTTAACATGGAAACCCGAATGGGAGAAAACCACACAACTTTTCTTTTTAAGAAATCTTGTAGGTACCAACCTACTTTAACAATGCTTGCAAGAACCAACCTACAAGAGACACCAATCTCCTTAGCTGAGCACCAACACATCGGTAATATTTGCAGGCACCGACCTGTAGGAGATATCAATCCCATTGGCTAAGAACCAACTCAGAAATAATGTTTACAAGCACCAACCTGCAGGAGACACCAATCCCCTTGGATGAGCACCAACTCAAAAACTATGTTTGCAGGCACCAATATGCAGTAGACACCAATCCCCTTGGATGAGAACCAACTCAACACTACCTGTAAATATCAATATTACTAGAAACATCAATCTTTTAAATCTGTCAACCATACCCGATTATCTCTTTCCTTCAATATTTCATTGTTGGCACAGGGGCAGACCCAGGGTTCATCTCCAAGAGTGCACCAACAAGCCCTAGCTACTGGCCCTTTCAACAACACCTACAAAGCAGATGCAGTCTCACCCAAAACAACTATGAGGGGGTTGCAAGACATAGATGTCTACAACCAGGGGAATATCAAGTGGATCTAGTACAACAACAAAACAACATGCATCTATCACTTATTAAGCTAGATCTATCCTGCACAACTATAGATACGATCTAACACAACAATGCCAATAACAATATAACATCAATAGAGATCAAAGTATCAATCACACACATAACACAAAATATATGTGGTTCACCCTCTCTCTAGGGCTACATCCATAGAACTGTGCTTATGATTTATTAAGATAAAGCATACAGTTCTTGTCTACACTCTCAACTAGCAGATCTTCCTTCTCTTCTCTCTTTCTCTCCCCTTCCTGCACACCCATCTACAGGAATTGACCTTCACACACAGATGAAGATCTTACAACAACTGAAGGCTCTCCCTCTCTCAACATTTCTCTCTCACAATAAAATGATCTCTCACACACTACTATAACTAGATCAAGAATAATATCATACCAACCTGACCCAGGTCCTCTTGACCTTTATTTATACATTACAATACTTCACCGACAGCCTTAGGATGAAACCTAGGTGCCAAAACCCTAGATACCAAAACCCTAGGTGTCTAAAACCCTAGGTCAACTTGACTTTCTTTTTCTGGGCTTTGCCAACCTGTCTTTCCTTCCTTCTCACGTGGTGATCCAAAGCATCCAACAGTGGATTTTCCCTCTTGCTGAGTTGTCCTTGATCCATCTTCCTTATTGATCTGTCATCCTTGATCTCCTCATCCTACGGCTTGTATTTCCATACTTCACTCCATCTTTTCTGCTCTTTTTCTCACTTCGACCTAGTGACAGTCACTGTGTCTCCCGCAAAATTCGATTTTCACCTTTTCTTCCTTGTTCTTCGCTTCCTTCCATAACCACGGACCAACAGGCCCCCAACACTCACATGTGACTCATCCCGAGGCACTTTGGATCTGATCCTTCTATTTTACTTCGACTTTGGACTGCGTAGTGAAGCCTTTGCTTTATGCTCTATGCCTCGGTTTCATCCTTGTGCAGACTGTATTTTCTGTGTCTAGTACCCAGTTTCAACTGTACCTAGTACCTAGAACCTTTTCCTGATGCTTTTACTAAGAGCTGTGAGGCAGCTGGTTGTCATAGTACAACTTCAGTTGACTCCCATTCACCAACCCTTCCTTCCATTCTCCATTCAATGTCTTCAGCTGCGCAGCTCCTCCTTCGGTAACATAGGAGATCTCATATGGTCTGAGCCAATGCATTCTTAACTTCCCAGGGTGTTTTATAAACTTACTGTCATACACCAGTACTAAATCACCTTGCTTGAATGCCTTCTTCTTTATGTGCCTGTCATGATAGGCCTTCTCTCTTCCCTTCTGAACTTGCTGGTGGAATCCTGCAATAAATATGTCTTCTTCTAGTTCAACCAACTGTGTAAGCCTCTCTTGACCAACACCAATATCATCCATACCTGTAAAGGCAATGATTCTTAAGAGTGACACTAAGTATTCCATCAGGACAACAAATTCAATACCATAAACCAACTTGAAAGGGGTCTGCATTGTTAATTTCTTGCAAGTGGTTCTATAGGCCTAGAGTATTGTAGGTACTCTTAAATCCAAGTCATCCTTGTTCACACTGCAAGTCTTCGTTAATGCTGTCTCCAAGATCTTGTTGAATGCTTCAACTATCCCATTTTCTTGTGGATGGTAAGGTGTACTCTTCTGATGGTGGACTGCAAATTCTTTAGTCAGGGCTTCAACTGTCTTATTGATGAAGTGTGTGCCTTGATCACTCATAAGGATCTTGGGGCATCCAAACCTGTTTATTATGTCATCAAATATAAAGCACGCAAATGTAGTTGCACTACAATCCTTGACTTCTCTAGCTTCAACCCATCTGATTAAGTATTTTGTCGCAGTAATGATATGCCTTGCTCCTATGCGCTTTCCAGGTGGTTTATAGGTCTCACAAAGTCAATGGCCCACTTTTCAAATGCTTGTAGGGTCATCTATGGTGCTAATGGAATTTCATCTCTTCTAGACGATTTCCCAACTCTATGGCATACATTGTAGGCTCTGGCATAATCTTTAGCATCTCTTTGTAAGGTAGGTCACCAAAGGCAAGCTCTCAGAACCTTCTGCGCAGTTGCTCTCCCTGCGTAATGTCCTCCTGTGATGCCTTCATGAGATTCTGTGAGGATCAATGGTTGCTCTGCCTCCATAACACATCTCCTTAGTATCTCATCGGGTCCCATCTTGTATATCTGACCAACTATAAGTGAAAAGTCTACAAATCGCACCACTAGCTGTTTCTTCTGGGGAATTGTATACTCACTAGGTGCCATTCCTGTTGACAGGAATTGGACTATGTCTGCGAAGTGGTCATCAATATTTCTAATGTCAAGCAGTTGTGAATCCGACAGTGTATCCTCCAAGTTGGTGGGTTCTTCTCCATGTTCCAACCTCAAAAAGTGGTCAGGGCCTTTATTCATCCTTCTTGTCTTAACTATGATCTCAAAATCATATTCTTTAAACAACAGAAGCCATATGCATATTTCCCCCCACAAAACTGGCTTTTTGACTAGGTACTTCAGCGTAGACTGATCTGTGAACATTTTAAAGTGTCCTCCCAACAAGTAGTGGCAAAAATTTTGCAATGCATACACCATGGCTAATCCTTCTCTCTCGGTAGTGGTGTAATTAATTTCAGCTGTAGATAGCTTTCTGCTAGCAAAAGCTAACGGATGGTCGATATCCCCTTCTCCAGGTTGTGCCAACACTGCTCCCAATGCAATATAAGATGCATTGACATGCACATGAAACTCCTTGCTCCAATATGGGAAGACCATAATGGGTGCAGTCACCATCTTCTGTTTCAGTGTGTCGAAGCTCTGCTAGCACTTGTCTGTCCAACCAAACTAACGGTCTTTCTTCAATAGCTTCTCCATCGGTGCTGTAATTTGGGAATAGCCTTTAATGAATTTCCTGTAATAGCCAGTATGTCCTAGCGTAGTGCGCAGTTGTTTGACTGAAGTAGGAGGCGACAAATCAACTATAATTGCAATTTTTGATGGATCAACTAACAATCCCTGCTTGCATACAATGTGGCCTAATAGTACTCCAAATGGTGAGAAGAATATGCACTTCTTCAGATTTAAAGCAATTTGACACTTCCTTCATTTATCCAACATTATCCTTAGACACTCAATATGGTTTTTCAACAAACTAAACACAGTCCAGTCATCAAAATATTCTTCTAAAAATTTATACAAAAATTCTTTGAACGCTTCGAACACCACCCTATAAAAGATGGTTGGGACATTCTTCAGTCCGAATGGCATTACTGTATATTGGTAGGATCCCCATTATGTGGAAAATGTGTTCTTTTGGTGGTCCTCCTTGGAAATCCAGATCCGATGGTATCCTGAAAATCCATCTGTAAAATAATATACCTCCTGGCCTCCCACATTGTCTAATACTTCATCAGTGAATGGTGTAGGGAAAGGGTCATGCAGACATGCATCATTCAATTTCTTGAGATCCACACATATATTGATTTCCCCTGTCTTCTTGTCTTGTACCACCATAGGGCTGATCCACTCTGACTCTTCGACAGGTTCAATAATCCCTGCTTCCAGCATTCTGTCAAGCTCAATCTTCACTTTTTCCTTGTATTTTGGGTTCAATCTGTAGGGTATTTGCTTGACTGGCTCCACACCTAGTTTCAAAGGGATCCTCATCTCGCCCATATTTCCTTTGATACCCTTCATATCAGTGAACTTGGTTGGAAACAAGTCTTGATATTCATGCAACAATTCTGTAATCTTGTCAATGGTAGAAACATCCCAATAATCTCCAACATTGGCAAGCTTCAGTGTCTCCTCTATCCCAATGTTGACTTTTTTAATCTTGATTGGCTGACCAATAAATGGTAGCTCAACTCCTAGTCCTTCCACATCTCTTTGTCCTTATGTTTCAGTGATGTTTACCTTCTTGGGATCATCGTCGTCATCAGCATTCATGTTGTAGCATCTCTGCAATTTCTAGAGAGGCACAATCCATTCATCCTATTCTTGTTCCATAGGGAGGCTAGATGCCTCTTCGAATACCTTATGTCTCAGAATATGTAGTGCTTGATCTACTGACGGATATTGACTCTCAAATAAAAAGGTGGTTACAAAATTCTGAGTCATACCTTCCCAATCTGTGGTGATGAGGCACATCTTTGCTTGAAGGTACCAGTTGATAGGGGTTGTGTCCAACGTGTTAATGAATCTGTGCACCCATTGTTCTCAGGGAATGTCACTCCAAGCTTCTTCACAGCTTTGCACATGGTATTTTGGGCAACTTCGACCGGTATACCTTACTTCACAACTTAATGCTTGTTTTGAGAATCGTGTTGTCATTAAAGTTTGGCATTGTGTCTAGTCTGTAATATTGCTTTTATGTGTCCCCCACCATCTTGCTAGTGTAGATTTCAGGGCCTCATCCATTGTCAAAAACCTCTGTTGTGTTTATAAATTTGTTTCAAAATTAGATAGGAAGGTTTCTAAAGGGTTCAAACCATCAAATGTGGGTAAGTTGCTCACTGTTGTGCCGATCCAACGAACTTCTCTGGTTAATCTCGCACATCTTCTGGTAGATACTTCATGCATCTAGTTCTACCAGTTCTCTAGCACTTCTTCTGAATCTGATGAACACATGCTGTCACTTCACTAGCTTAGATTCCCATTGGTTGTAGGGTTGATGTAATATTGCTGTCTGGCTGTTAGTTTGTAGATGTTTTCCAATTCGTATGTGTGGTCTTCTTCTTTGATGGGCTCTGTGTATCGCATAACCTCATCTAGATCTAAGGGTGCAATGACCCGAAGGCCATCTCTTTCAAAGGTCATACGTCTTTTCTTCAAATCAAATATAGTGGAATTGTTAAAGACCCAATCAATTCCTAACATCGCAGGGTAAGGGCAACTGTCATCAACTATCTCAATTACCTCAAAATCTGCAAATGTTCTTACCCCGTCGATGTCCACAGAGACATGCTCCAATCGTCCAAATGGGTTGATAGCTTGCTGATTAGCCATTCTAATCTGATAGGGGAATAGATCAACCTCTGTTTTCCCATTAGTGCCCAGGTTTTCTTCGTCATGACATTGACCTCCGACTCTAAGTCGAGGACTACATAGTCTATATCATATTCTCCTATTTGAGAATTCAAGTGTAATTCTTTATTTGTACTTCTCTTCTTACCAATTTGGTGTACTACGCTATTCAATAAGGGATCTATCTTTCCTAGCTCGTACTGCCTGATTAAGTTCTGCAGCTCTTGCACAACATTTTCATCCCGAATCAACTTAATACAAGTGTATAAAAATTCGATGAGCTTACTTACCTCTTTTCCTTCTTTTGGCGAAACTGAATAATCAAATGCCTGAGGCATCCCATATTTTCTTATTTCTGGTCATGTCTCTGAGGAAGAACCTTGATCTGCTTTGAACTCTTGCCTTGCTTCCTCAAAGATTTGTCTTTCTTTCTTCACATCAAAATTTTGGGTCTTCTTTGTAGCTTTCCTGATACTTGAGTCTTTTGTGATATTTCCTTGGGTCATTCTATCCTCTCCTGTAACAACGCCTCCTTGAGTGATAACAATGAATCTAGGATCAGATCCACAAGGTTTAACTTATATCAGTTGTACTTGTGGATTCTGCTGGGGTCCTCGTCTTTCTTGAAGCTTAGCTAGCAGTATAGGACAATCTTCAATGACATGCTCGAAGGAGTTGCAATATCTGCAAGTGGTGCATGGGTTCTGATAGTCCCTTGCTAGATGTTCTAGCTATGCACAGTTATAACACATTATTTGTCCCTAGCCTCGACCCATACCTCCTCCTCGTGCTCGTCCTATGAATCCACCGCGAGGATTGAAGTTTTCTCTTCTTGGGGAGTTATACTGCGTAGTGTTTCCTTCTTTATGTACTTCACCTTGGATCTTGTATATATCTCTCGATCTTTCATGCATGAGATCATAAGCTCTAAAATCTCTATCATCATGCCCTACTGATTTACAGAATGTGCAATACAAGTTTGTGGGTGTCTGAACATATTTCTTCATGTAATAGTAGTCACCAGGGTGATGTCAATTTATGCATACTTCACACCAGGGTAATGTGACTTGCTTCAAGGGGATCGGTGCTCTTGAGGCCAAATATTCATGGAATAAAGGACAATGTTCCTTATCATGGCCTTCTGATCTTCATCTTACACACCAGATATCTTCTCTTTTGTCTTTTCCCTTGTCTTTCTTCATGTCTTCGACCTGTAGAGACAAACTAGTTAGTTGACTCAAGATCTGACTCATACTTGAGTTGGATTCTCCCATAGGGGTTGATTCTAGCTTCATGGAGTTTTGCAATGCCTCAGCCTGCAAAGCGATATTCTGCTACATCAGAGGGACTCTGATGTGGAGTAAGAGTGCAACAATGAACCATTCTTTGTTCTGTTTATCTGGGATATGGAAAGTCAATCTTTCTGTTAGGGTCTTGAATCTCTGATCGAACTCCCATATCGGTTCGACCACCTTCTGTTTGATCTCTTTCAGCTCTATAATACATTGTGACTCTAACGTAGGTTTCTTGAACTCTGTAATCAACGCATTCTTGATCTCTCCTAGTGGCTTAGGCTGTGCAAGTCATTGGACAAGCTTCATGTACCATCTCAACGCGCGATCCCTCAGTGTAGTGCTAAACTGGTTCCTTTTAACATCTTCATTGGTAACATTTTTAATGTTCCATATGGCCCCACACAAGAACCAATGCTAATCAGGATCTTCAGATCCATCTTGTCTAAAGATAGGGAGCCTCATCTCATCTGCCATGGAGCTACCTAGGTTTCCTATCTGAGTAGATGTTGAACTGCTAGTAATAGTACTCTGTGGACTCTGGTGATTCTGAATATTCTGATTACTTAGCAGTGTTGATGCAATAGGAGGGTTAATAGTACTTACTTCAGTGGTCTGCGCAGTTCCTGAGGTTTCTGGCTCGTTCTGACGAAGTTCTTCTCCTTCCCCTTCTTCTTCTCTAGTGGGTTATGAATGTTCTTCGTCTATCAGATTTGCCTCTTCTCCACTGTAGAAACCCTCTTCCTTGTAGTTTTTCTTAAACAAGTTCTCAAGGTGAACCCCTCGGAATACTCTCCCACTACGCATATGTTTAGCTTCTGTGTCGTTGTCTCTGTCCGAATTCTTGAACATTAGCCTTTTCAAATCCTCTCGATCTACTGTATCTTCAAGAAGTTCTTTTCATGCAACAACATCTTGATTCTCAGTTTCTGAAAATGTAAAATTTTTCCTCTAGGTCCTTTGAAAAAGTATCTCTCGGCTTGGCTATACGATTCTACTCTATCAACAACAAACTCAATGATATTATCAAACCAATGATCTACTGGTCTGGATATAATGTTATCGACTCTTTTGACCTTTTAGATCAACGTCGATGTCCAAACCACAGGAGGTCTAGATCTGATCTCGAACTGGGTATCTTCCAACCTAGCTAGCCACTCGTATAGATCTTGATGGATCCCTCCAAAGAATATCGCATGAATGTCAGTGAAGATGTATCTTTGTATCCAATCTTCAGTACTTAGCTTAGGGTTCTTGTTTTGGGCTTCAACAAAGTCCCTCTCTTGATCTTCTATCAACTTTTGAATCTCTGTCTTCGATGGGAACCACCTTGACATTCCCTCAAGAAGATTCCAGTCCTGGCAATGGAACCATTTGTTGGCACAGGAGAAGACCCATGGTTCATCTCCAAGAGCACACCAACAATCCCTAACTACTATCCCTTTTGGCAAAATCTGCGAAGCAGATGCAGTCTCACCTGAAGAATCTATGAGGGGGTTGCAGGACAGAGATGTCTACAACCATGGGAATATCAAATGGATCTAGTACAACAACAACACAACATGCATCTATCACTTATTAATCTAGATCTATCCTGCACAACTATAGATCCGATCTAACATAGCGATGCCAATAACAATATAAAAACAACAGAGATCAAAGTATCAATCACACACACAACAAAAAATATACGTGGTTCACCCTCTCTCTAGGGCTACATCCAGAGAACTATGCTTATGATTTATTAAGATAAAGCATACAGTTCTTATTTGTGCTCTCAGCTAGCAGATCTTCCTTTTCTTCTCTCTTTCTCTCCCCTTCCTACGCACCCATCTATAGGACTTGACCTTCACACACAACTGAAGATCTTACAATACCTGAAGGATCTCCCTCTCTCAACACTTCTCTCTCACAACACAATGATCTCTCACACACTACTATAGATAGATCAACAACAATATCATACCAACCCAACCCAAGTTGTCTTGACCTTTATTTATACAGTACAATACTTCACCAATAGCCTTAGGCTGAAACCTAGGTGCCAAAACCCTAGATACCAAAACCCTAGGTGTCTAAAACCCTATTTCAACTTGACCTACTTTTTCCGGGATTCGCTAGCCTATATTTCCTTCCTTCTTGTGTGGTTCTCCAACGCATCCAATGATGGATTTTTCTGCTTGCTGAGTTGTCCTCGATCCATCTTCCTTACTGATCTTTCATCCTTGATATCCTCATCCCATTGCTTGCATTTCCGTACTTCGCTCCATCTTTTCTGCTCTTTTGATCACTTTGACCCAATGACAGTCACTGTGTCTCCCACAAAGTTCGCTTTTCACCTTTTCTTCCTTCCATAACCAATGGCCAACATTCACCTGTACAAATCTACTGCTCTATCTCTGCTGACATAATACTTTAATTCTGTACAAATCCAGAAATCCCTTACACCTCCCAACCACCCTGAGACATTCATATATTCTTTTCTTCCAATATATCGGTGCTATAGACTAAAACATCCTCACTCTCCCATTCTTTTCTCACTGCAAACCTCAAATCTTCAGCTCGCTTACATTTACATACACATCCTTCCACACTTTCTCTCACACACTTCCTCAAGAATTATTTGAGAAATTTATACACTCCATGATTTCATAGATTGGTCCACAAAAATAAATCCATGGGCTCAAATCCAACTCCCTATACTGCTTCCTCAAAATCAGGATTCAAATATCCTTTGAAACTGACTCAGACACCTTCCTTCTCATGCGATTCATTCATTGGTTCCTTTTCACTCATCCACCATTGGGTCTAGACCATATTTGATCCTTTTTTTCAATTTCTTTCTTGATATCAGGATCACTAGGGTACTGAAACACTCCATACCACCTCGATGCTCAAGAACCATCCGATATGTCCCTTATTAAATCATGACCGTCGATCTATTCTTTATTTTTCACCAAGCTAAAGATAGTTGTCGCCGGTATAGCAAGAGCACATGAATAAAATTCAATTTCGATGGATCTTCTCCAATGATCTACTTTGATGGATCCAACAATCCTCTAAAGTTGAAATCAATAGCTCTAATCACATCGCTCCTTCCACCTACATGACAGTCATTTCCCAGTTCTTCATTTTCTCTTTAACGGATTAGGTGGTACCACAACATATCTACAACTTAGATTGCATCTTGCCTTCTTGCTGATCTACGACTCATAAACACTCTTAGAGTTCCTCTTCCATATTCATTGTATTATGTTTACTGCTGGCGACATAGTCCACTCTGAATAATGAAAAATATCTATTAGTAATGCTAACTCAATAGTTGAGATGATGTCCTAAAGGTATTCATGCCCAACTGGGATCATGATAGATCTACGATTGTCATTTCATTCCTACTCTTCGATCAATTGTTATTATTATCTATATAATTCTTCTTCGTCGTCGTCATTCACTTCTTGATAAATCAACTCTGATAGAATTAACCTTTATGACCAATGGTCAATATCTTCTCCGACCAAACCTTCCAAGGGATCTATGGCTCTTGTTGTCTCATGGAGTCCCTTGTCGTCATTGACGTATGTTCTCTGTAGGTCGCACATTCTACTTCTAACATCGATTAACGACATAGATATAATTGACTTCAATGACTAATATTTCCTCACACCTACTCTTCATTGTTGTCGTAGTATGTTCGTTGCAGGTGGCACAATCCACTCCAACCATTCTATGAGGAACGATGAATAGTTTCTTTCCATATCAATCAACGAATGAGAGTATCCAAACCCAATTGGACACACTATCATTATGAAATAATGGAAGGATGACATGCATCACCCCTGGGACACTCTAGCTTCCACGTGGGCATCCTTGTCACACTGACCCACAAGTTGTCACAACACACCACTTTGACATCACTCTCCTTCTTTGAAGAAAATCATCATAGATCCAATGGATGAGATGGATCCTCCAATGGATCTACAATACTCAAATATTCTCTTCGTCGAACTCCATTCTCAAGTATAACAAACCAATCTAATGGATTTCCCTCCGATCAATGGTCCATGATTTGTCGAGACTACTCTTTGATATATTAACAACTATCATTGCACGTGATCACTCCAACGACTTAAATGTGCCACCAACGGTTATGACTCTCAGTTATCCGATCCTCTGATAATTCAATGGTTCCTATTAACTCAAATTTTCTCCCATCATAGTCCTTGTTCAACCTTGCACTCAAATACTCTAATGATCTAACTGTCATCATGGTAACATATCCAATGATTAATATTTACTTGGAGGTTGACATTTGCACAATAGATAAGGTTCCAATATTTTCTCCTTGAAATAGATCTTACAAGATCCAATGACTGTTTTTTGTCGAGATCATTCTCCGAGGAATCAAGAACTCCTATTGAATTGAATATTCTTCCATCGGAGTTCAAATGCAACCTCACACTCAAACACTCTGATGACCTTGCCATCTGATCAACAATTTAGATTCTCTCCCGCAACTGCTCTAATATATCAACAACTATCATTGAATTGAAGTCTCCTTCATCGTCAAACTCCATGTTACCTTTCATGCTTCAACGAATGGTCTAAATTTGTTTTCTATGCCGAATAAACAACTGTGATGTCTTATGAATCAAACAATAGGTTTTCTTCATGGTTACAGACGTTTTTAGGACTTATCCATTTCCCGACTTCAACACTTCTCCGATCTTCTTCTTCTCACCTTCATTCAATGGGTTTTCTCAAGGAACATGGGATCAATTATCACCATTTACTCTGGTATGATTAACCGGGACCCCATTTGTTGGTTATTTCTTGTGCTTCCTCTATGTTGTTGAGATTCAACAATCTATAATAATTCTGCCACAAGGTTTAGCTTTTTACCTTCTCTATCTCATTGTCTATTTGGGGACATCTTGTCCAGCTTCAAATATTCATTTTCTTCAACTTTGTGTAGCCCAAAATCATTCTATTTATCTTATTCTTGCACAATGAACTTTGTCTTATTCAACAATGCATAGTCATATTTGGCTATTTCCCTTTCCTATGACTACCCACTCCGATGGCTATCCTTTGTGTCCTCATATTCTTGTTGTTGGTTATACTTTATTCCTTGATCATTTTTTGGTTTGAGTTCGATCCTTGGACCTGTCATTCACATAGGGTAGATATGTAGAAACTTATTAACACAATGCATGAAGGCATTCATTTTATCTCTGTATCATTGACAACGACAATCTCTCCTTCCCTGTGATATCAATGAAATCCTTAGACATCAATGACAACACAATGTTGATACTGAGAGGGGGGTGAATCAATATCAAGTACAATTTAAAAACCTTTTAAATTTATACTTAAACCATTCAATTATATCCAATGAGAAATGAACAATAGTATAAGAGTTACACCACAATACACCATGCACAATATATGAGAAATAATCAATAGTTTTTGTTCAAGGGAAGTAATGACTTCCAAAGGTAGCTACAACTTCCAAATGTAAAGGGAGGGATAAACCTCCAAGAGGAAGATACAATCCTACAATATAAAGAGATTTGAACTCTCTATCCTTTCCCTTCCTTCCACCCAAAGGAATATATGAGAGATAATAAAACTTTATTCGTTTTGGTCTATTCGAGGAAGACCTAACTTATGCAATATGCCCCGCGCTCAATATTTAACATCTAATTCTGAAACTCACACAAAGAAACTAAAGTATGTAATACCAATGGAAGTGGTCCCACTAATTTAGATGCAATATGAAAAAAGTTATGACTATTTTACCCTTAACACTGTTTATTGACTAGTTTAGGGACTGGTCACAAACCCTATATATTCCACTTGAGTGTATATCCATAATTATAATGAATAAAGGCTTAACTTTTTACTAGGGGTACCTTGATATGTCTTATCAATACCATATCAGTTCACCATCTGAATAGTTCCTAGGAAAAAAGTTATAGTGAAATGGTAAGATGACACGAAAATAACATACCTTAGAACACATCACCAAAGACTTCAGCCTCCCTTGGCGTCGGCCTTCTTTTCTTCTTCTTCCCTCGAAATTCGACTTGTATCAAATGAATGTATAATGATGTTTATTTATATTACCATTTATGTCACTTCAACGCTTTTAACATTAGGGCCGACCGATACTTTCTTATTTTGTAATTCTTTTCTTTAATTATCTTGAGGCCTACATGTACAATTCACTTTGTCATCTTCAAAATTCATTTCTCCTCAACCATGAGGGATCCACGTGGCGATTACCACATACCCGCAGAAACAACATGATGTATACTATCCATCCATGGGTGTTGTATCTAGATGTGCATTTTCCTTCATGTCAAATAGCATCAATCTTGTGGTTCAAGACCCATGACTAGGGTTGAGATCAATGTCAATATTAATCTTCCAACAATCTCCCCTTTGTCATTGATGGCAACCCTTAGTCAATTATGATGCTCCCCATTTCTACAACTTTCCTTGTGTTTGAAATTATTCCTCTATCTGCAAATTCTCCCTTTTTTAAATCAATGGAAAAGGGTGACTTTTTTATTTGGGTTTTCTCCCCCTGAACATGTGGCCTCAATAATACTTCATCCTTATTTTTGGTCTTTGGGACGTTTCTTCCTTAGAATCCTTTTGTGTGGCTTGTCTTCTCTCCTTCATGTCTAGGATGTATATGTTATTCCGTCTTCTTGTTTGGGTTGCAGCCATCTTCTGAGGTTATTTTTATAGATTTTTACATTTTCGGGAATCAAACATGAGAGTGTATCCTTGATCATACACATTTTACTAACAGCGAGGTAGATTATGATTCAGAGTCTTCAACCAATAGAACATTCTTTGCTTTTTACATTTTTCTTCCAAGCTCTACTACACCTTCTCAAGTATTTTGGCCGGATGAGTCATCTCCAAATGCAACATTGGGTTTGTCGCGTTGAGTCATGTGTGAAGAACATCCTTGTCTATGTACCATTCATCTTCTTCTTTTACATTTTCAGCCAGCAGTCAATGTTATTAGACAATCTTTATTGTTTGGAATCTCTTTCCTTATCCATCGTAGTTTGGCATGGAGGCACATCTTCATTCATATATCTATGATCTACGTGCTTTTTGACCAAGATAATTTCATTTGTGGCATACAATATTTTGTCCATCAATGGGTAAAATGAATTATAACCGTTGACAAATCCACAATTATTTCCATATCTTACATTTTACACCATTCATGTTTCTTATTATTTGTTTCCTTTCATTGATTCTATAATTAGTTGCCTTATGTCCAAATTTTTTCAAGTATAACAATGTCCAAGAAATTTTGTCACATGGAGTAAAGTGGGCTTCTTTGTGATGTAGGTATGTAGGTTCATGATCTATTCTTACGTAGTTTCCTTCCTTATTGATTGGAGCTTCTTTGATTTTTGAAGGTGGGAGGTCTTCTTTGGATATTCATCTCTTTTGTAATCATTCCTTCTTTAAATTTATCCTGGTCCACTTCTCATCAATGCAGTAGCTCTTTCTTCAACCTGCTTGTTGGTATTTGCATATTCTTTGTATGAAGTTTCACCCATGCATCCCAAGTGTGTGCGAATCTTTTGGCACTTGAGAGTTTCTTAAGCTCCTTCCTCAATGAGACAACTTCTTGTTCAAGTTTCTCACAATCTTCTTCTTAACATCATTTTGGACCTTCTTTACTTATTCTATTCTTCTTGCTTCTTCAGTAGAGTTTTCAAGGAAATGGTTTCTTCTCTCGGTTCTGAAAGTCTTCTAATTGTTTCTTTAAGCTTACAATGTCTTTTTCACAACTAACCAATTCACTTCTTAGTTTTCTTTGCGTGTCTTTGAGCTTTATTTCAATCTCAACATGCTTCAATTTTTAAGATTCTCATCTTCTTGTCGAATAATTTTTTCTTTGATTTTCTTCTTCTTCATTGGAATTTTTTCTTCTTGATTGTCACTTCTTTCAATCTTGGATGAGGACATTAAAATTAAACATGTCCTACTCCTTCACATTGGAAAGCAAAGGAAATGACCTCTATTTTCTTCTTTGAAATGCGAGGATGTTGTAATCTTCTTCAACTTCTTCTTCTTCTCCACTTCTTCCCTTGCATAAAGTTCTTGTAGCTTGTCCCAAAGATATTTTGCTGATGCACATGATCCCACCTTGGATTTCCAGCAGATTTTCAATCCATCTGGATGGTATCTATTGCCAGGTTTGTTGTTCCCTTTTGCTTCCTTCCATTTGCAGGTCTTTGGTTTTCTTGACATTATATCCACAGAAACAAGCGGGAATCCAGTATCACCCCAAGAGCTTTCAAGTAAGTTTCCATTCTATTTTCGATTATTCAAATTGCTTCCATCAAATGGGTGGAATCCCATTTGGAATGTTTCCTTCCATTTACGCATAGGATCTTCCTTCCGATTGGTTAAGTATGCTGAAGGAAACAGCTCTAATACCAATTGTTGTCTTGAGGAGGGGGTGAATCAATTATCAAGTACAATTTAAAAACCTTTTAAATTTATGCTTAAACCATTCAATTATATCAATGAGAAATGAACAATGGTATAAGAGTTTACACCACAATACACCATGCATGATATATGAGGGAAATAATCAATGGTTTTTGTTAAAGGGAAGTAATAACTTAGGGTAGCTACAACTGGTACAATGTAGGGAGGGATAAAACTCCAAGGAAGATACGATCCTCCAATATATAAGAGATATTTGAACTCTCTATCCTTTCCCCTTCCCTTACACCCAAGAGTATATGAGATAATAAAACTTTATTCAATTCCTGGTCTGTTGAGACCCACAACTTGTCTGACATACTTAGCAGCTCAATATTTAACATCTGATTCTGAAACTTCGCACTGAAGCTAGTCCATACTCTTTCCAATGGGAGTGGTACCACTGCATTTGGAGCCTGTATGAAAAGGTTATGACTGCTTTACCCAGAACACATTTTTATTGACTAGTTCGGGGACTAGTCCTAAACTATATATTCAATGAGGTGTATCTCCATAATTATAGAGGGAATAAAAGAGCTGAAATTTTTAAAGAGGTACCTTGATATGTCTTCTCAATACCATGTGATTTAACCATCTGAATCTTTCCTAGAAAAAAAGTTATATCAAAAATGGTAAGATGACCTGAAATAACATACCTTAGAACACATCACCAAAGACTTCATCCCTCCCTTGAGGAAATCCAACCTTCTTTTTCTTCTTCTTCCCTCACGGAAATTCGACTTGTATCAAATGAATGTATAATGATGTTTATTTATACCATTTTATGTCACTTCTTTTAACATTAGGGGCTGACTTGACACTTTTCTTATTTTGTAATTCTTTCTTTAATTATCTTGGAGACCTACATGTACAATTCACTTTGTCATCTTCAAAAATTCATTTCTCCTCAACCAGCAGGATCTGCGTGGCGATGCCACATACCATCGGAAACAACAGCGTGTATACTACTGTATCCATTCATGGGTGTTGTATCAGCATGTGCATTTTCCCCTTCATGTCCAAATAACTTCATCAATCTTGTGGTCCAAAACCCATGACTAGAGGTTGACATCAATGACAACAATAATCTTCCAACACACAATAATTCCCAACAAGCTCCCCTTTTTTTTTTCATTGTGGAAACAATAAATAATTTTGGTGCTCCTTTAATTTTTCTTTCTTCAAATCTCCCCCCTTACATTGTACTATTAATTTTCTTCTCTGCAGCTAGAAACCTTTCTTGTTTTTCTGCAGCTCCCCTTGACACTGTACTTCTCTATGAAACTTTAATCATATCCTTGTTCTTTGTCTGCAAGATCCTTTTGGTAAAATAATGTTCATCAATATGATATTGATATAATGATTCACTTCATCAATCTTGTGGTCCAAAACCCATGACTAGGGTTGACATCAATGACAACAACCAATCTTCCAACACACAATTCCCAACAAGCTCCCCCTTTTTCATTGACGGAAACAATAAATAATTTTGGTGCTCCTTTAATTTTTCTTTCTTCAAATCTCCCCCTTACATTGTACTATTAATTTTCTTCTCTGCAACTAGAAACCTTCTTGTTTTTTTGTAGCTCCCCCCGACACTGTACTTCTCTATGAAACTTTAATCATATCCTTGTTCTTTGTCTGCAAGATCCTTTTGGTAAAATAATGTTCATCAATATGATATTGATATAATGATTCACTTCATGCATTCAACCACAAAGGATTATATCAACATATTCAACATTACACCTTTATTTCTCAACTATCCTTTTCTTCCAATTAATAGGAATACATAACCAAAATAGTCATATCTATACTTGGTGTGATCAATTATTATTAATTTTGGATCTTTATTTTCATTCTGTTTTTGTTGTCCATTTGTAGACTTATATCATCCCCATGTTCTTTGAATATCCAAGCTATCTTACACCTTCATGGCTTCTAAAGATTGTTCCAACTTCTGGTTTTCATCATGCTAATTTATTTTGTAAGCAACTCTAGTATTCCTTCAGGGTCTTATCTTTCCAATACTCATAGCTAATTCATCAAGGGTTTCATCTTCTTTATTTTCTTTGGGAACATGGAGATTATTCTTCTTCATATTTTCTAAGTCTATTTATCTCATTACACATGTTTTTTGAACCTTTGATATGAAGCTTGTTGTCATGATGATCATGTTTCAAAGGTTGTCATGCGATGTTGTCCATAAACCCCATTAGCCTACAATATGTCCTCTGAAATTTATCAGCTACATAATCCTTCAAAATTCATGTATGTCAGGACATTGAATGATGTTCATTACTTTCACTACTCTGTTGATCAAGGCATGCACATATAACTGTTGTAACTCTTCCACATATTGCTTCCTTCATTATTAGTGTAAGAACTGTTAGACAATGTTCTTGCTCATCATTCATTGTGGTTTGTTGTCCTACAATTCATGCATAGTTTATCCTTTTCAATAAGATATATTAATGACATTGTTCCACATATGGTTGCAACTTAGTCAAATATATTATGCATTCATTCCAACCATCATCAACTTCAATTTTGTTGTCCTTCCTTCACATCTCAAGAGTAATCTATTAATTGCAATTTTTTGTTTCTTCATTTCTCAACCATTTTATTCTATGTCATGGTGACAACATACTTGAGAATGGCAAGTAATTCAACTTCCTTTTAGTAGTTTATTTTTACCAGCCTTGTAGAGATTCAATCCAAAGTTTTGAAAAATAACTTCTTATGATTTGCTTGCAATAGTGATGTTGTTAAACTTGTTCCAATATATTTCTCTTTGAGTGCTTCAACTTCATGATTCATCATATCATTTTCACAAGCTTGGATCTTGGGAGCCTTATTCTTTTCTCTATTTATCATATTCCATATTACAAATGGAATAAATTATAAGACTTACTTTATCATACCTTCATGGATTGTTTCAATCTTACTGGATTCTTTACTTGGATACTTGAAGGCTTTCTCTAATCTATTGAGATTGCTTGAACTGGTTGCAATCACTGTCTTCTTTCTCTTATCAACATTATTCTCCCATCATTCAAGAATAGTTTCTTTTCCTTCACAAAAAATGTTTTTTTTAAATTCATGGTCTTCTTCATGTCCCATCCTTTTCAAAAGAGTCTCCTTATCCTTAGAATTGTTATCTTCTTCTACCTCTCTTATCAAGTTCTCTTCAAACATATTTTCAAGATGTTGATTTTCTTCTTTTGTCTGATTGGCATTAAAAGAAACAACCCTATTACAACATGAATTCAACTCCCTGGTCATACCTTTTACAAAATTTGGTCCATTGATTATGTGACTTGAGCTTTATTTTTGAGCTAGGAGTGTAGTCTGCACCAACATGGAAATATTTTTTTCTTGTTTTTTTTTCCTCTTCCAAACTTTTGTAGTATATTTATTTTGTTTGGTGATGACATTTTGTTCTCTGTTTTGTGCATACCAAGCTATTTCACATTCTTCCCCATTTCCCTTTTCTTGTTTTCTCTTCCATACTTTTTTATATCCTAGTCTAGAAGGTTTTGTCATATTGTTTCTACAATCTTGTGCTACGTGTCCATAGTTATTGCATTTGTAACATTCAACTTTGTAATGTAGGGGAGAAAATGGATTGCAATTTCTATCATTAGTCCCATGAAAAATTATAGTCTAGTTGTTCATGTGATCGTACTCATAATTGTGAGTTCTTTTGATTCTATTTCTCACATAATTATTTCTTCCATAGACTCTGCAATCTATTGTCTTATGACCAAAATTTTTGCAATTGAAACAATAACCAAGAAAATTATTTTGATGCCTAGTTGTGAAGGGTCTTCTTGATGGAGCACCCCTTCTAAAATCGTCCTTATCTTTCTTGAATGAGAAATCAGTCTCTTGATGGTCATGATTTATTTCCTTGTGGTTGTCTCCAATGTGTCTAGTGATTTAAAGAATATTTGCATATCTTTCAGGATTCTCCTTAATTTTCTTTTCTGGTGACTTAGAGCTTGCATATTTTTCAAGGGTGTTTTGATTGTTGTCATAGCCAAGGTCTGTTTTCATGAATGGTGATCCTTGATGAGTGAGAATATTATCTAATATTTCTGTAATATTTTCAAGCTTCAGGATTCTATTTAGATGATCTGTTGTTTTCTCTAGTTCCTTTCTTAAGGAATCAATTTCAACATTCAACTTCTCACATTTTTCTTTCTTTTCCTTCATTTGACTTATCACTACTTGTTCTAACATTTTTTTCCTCTTCTAAGTATTTTATCAGAGAGGTATTTTGTGCTTCAATTTATTCACAACGTTGATCCTTTTCTTTTAGTTGTCTTTCTATCAATTCATGTGTTACTTCTGCCTCTTCAACTTGAAGTTTAATTATTTTTTCTTTTTGTTCAAGTATTTGTGAGAGATGCTTCTTTAGTAACATATTCTTTCTTCTGACCTTTGTGATTTCATCTTGATCATAAATAAGTTCTCTTTTATTTTCAATGATCTCATCTTCATACTTGTTTTTGAGCTTTCTATTCTTTTCTTTGGGTCTATCTATTTATTCTAAGGAACAAAAGAGTTATGCTTCAAGATCCACTTCAACCTTAATCTCAGGATTGACTTCTGTTTCATTTTCACTGTCATCAGAATATTTGTTTTCCTCATTGGAGTATATAACAAAATTCAACAACAACATGTCCTATTTCTCCACAAATAAAACATTTAAAAACATAGGCATATATTTGTGTTTCCCTAATCCTCCTTTTGCATTCCTGAATATGTTGGTTTCCTCAACATCGGGTTCACTATATGGGTTGTCACTTGCTTCATTTTCTTCTGGCTTTGTCGATTTTAACATGTATAAGGCTCCTTGCTTTGCGTGAAGATCTTGTATCTTGTTCCAAATTTCTTTGGCTGATGTGCACGGTCCCACTTTGGATTTTTAAAAATATACTAAACCACTTAAAATGAAATTCATGGCCATTGTATTGTTTTCGTATGCCTCGTTTCCAACTCTATCTGTTGGTGGCGTTTTTGAGGGTGTGTAACTAGTGACAATTGATTTCCAGACATTATAGCTCGGTTCCTACATATATGTCTCCATTCTTGTACTGCATATTACATAGTATGTTCCATCGAACAAATGTTCTAGCATCCAGTCCATGTGTGCTGCAAGGATTCACCTTCTAGTGGTCATACTATTCCTAAAGGAACCCACTATGATACCAATTGTTGGAATATACATTGATACTAAGAGGAGTGGGGTGAATCAATATTAAACATATTTTTACCACTTTTTCTCTTTTACCAATTTAACTAGTTATTACATAACCAATCATAAGAAATGAAGAGAATTAACCATATCAACAGATATCAACACAAAGTAACAATGCACAAAAATTTAACGTGGAATCTCAAATGGGAGAAAACCACAAACAAATTCTTTGTAAGAAATCTTGTACGCACCAACCTACTGTTACAATGCTTGCAGTCACCAACCCACAAGAGACACCAATGTACTTGGCTGAGCACCAACTCAACAATAATGTCTATAGGAACCAACCTGTAGGAGACACAAATCCCCTTGGATGAGCACCAACACAACAATTATATTTTCAGGCACCAACCTACAGGAGACACCAATTGCCTTGGCTGATCACCAACTCAACACTACCTATAGATATCAATCTTACTAGAAACATCAATCTTTTAAAGCTTTCAAACATACCATATTATATCTTTCCTTCAATATTTAACCTAAACAAATATGCTACTCTCTTTCTACTGAAACAATACTTTCATTTTGCACAAATACAAAAATTCCATGCACCTCCCAACCACCCCGATATGTTCATATCTTATTTTCTTCCATTCTCTCGATTCTGTAGACTGAGAACTCCTCAATATCCCATTCTTTTCTCACTACAAACCTCAGAGCCTCATCTCACTTACATTTACATACACATCCTTCCACACTTTCTATCACACACTTCCTCAAGACATATTCTGAAAATTTATACACTCCATGCTTTCATGGATTTTCCCACAAAAATAAATCCATGGGATCATATCTAATTCCCTTTACTTCTTCCTTAAAGTTAGGCTTCAAAGATCCTTTGAAACTAACTTAGACACCTTCCTTCTGATGCAATTTGTTTATTGGTTCCTCTGCGCTTAGCCAACGTTGGATCTAGACCATATTTGATCTTGTGCTTCAATGATTTCCTTGATATCGAGATCATTAGGGTACTGAAACACTCAACACCACCTTGACACTCAAAAACCATCCAATATGTCCCTTATTAAATCATGACCGTCGATCTGTTCTCTATTTTCCATCAGGTCAACAATCGTCATCGTTGGGATAACAAGAGCAAGAGCATACAATTCAATTTTGATGGTTCTTCTCTGATAATCAAATCTAACGTATCCAACGGTCCTCAAAAGATGAAATCGATGGCTCTGATTGTATCGCTCCTTCAACCTACACGACAATCATTTACTATTTCTCCATTTTCTCTTTAACTTATTAGGTGGGACCACAACAAATCTATGTGTGAGATTGCATCTCTCCTTCTTTTCTATCTAAGGATAATAATCACTCTCAAATTTCCTCCTCATCATTGTCATAGTATGTTTACTTCTGGTGACATGGTCCACTCCGATGAACGACAACTGAGATGATTTCCTAAATGTCTTCATGCCCAATTGTGATCACGATAGATGTATGTATGTCATTTCATTCCTTCTCTTTGATAAACTATTATCATTGGCTCCAGGAGTCCTCTTTGTCATCATCGCTTTCTTCTCGATAAATCCACTTTTACAGAATTAACCTTTATGAATGATAGTTGGGATATTCTATGACCAAAACTTCCAAGGGATATATGACTCTTGTTGGCTCATAGAATCCCTTGTCTTCATTGGCATATGTTTTCTATAAGTCACACAATCCACTTCAACCATTGACAAACGATGAATATCTACTCAACTTCAACGACTGAGATTTTCTCATGCCTACTCTTCATCGTCGTCGGAGTATGTTTGCTGCAGGTGTCACAGTCCACTCCAACCATTCTATGATGAATGGTGGAGATTTAATTTCCATGTCAAATCAATGATTATAAGTCTCCATGCCCAAATGGACCCACTATTGTTTTGACACAATCGAAGGCTAACACACATCACCCCTAA
>SNQJ01S0074340.1:37405-49962 GCA_010110895.2 Picea sitchensis
TGTAATCATACTATATTCCTCTTCTCTATTGAATAGTTTAGCTATGTTTAAAGGAATGCCAGTTAGCAAAGTTAGCACTTTTCTGTCTTGGTCATAGGGGTCTAAGATCCAAGAGGGAATTCACCTGTCCGCAGGGGAATTTTGCTACAACAACTGGGGATCGACATCGATTTGTATTTCCTTGGATTTTCCCTGCCCTTTTCCCACCTTTTAGATCACTTTTACTATTTTTTTATGATCTCCCATCTTCACTAGTAATTTCACCAATTTTTGTGCATTCTGAGTGAGTGTTTTTGCATTTTTTGACTCTTTTTTTGAGGTTCTGAGAAGATCGAATTCCCCCCCTAAGCCATATAAGAGCGCTGATATCTCATAAGTGATCCCCTATAGTTATTTAGGGATCATTTTATCTCTCTGTACCCTTGAGAAAGGGAGTGCTGGTCTCCTTTTTGGAGGATTTTTTCCCTTTTCTGCTTAGATTTTCTCAGCCTGTTTTGTAGAAGTATTTACCCAGACTTTGTGAGTGGTTTGTGAAGTTTTTTTGGTTGATATTTTTTTCTTATCACCCCTTATTGTCTTTATTGGATCTTGAAACATTTTCAAAAATGTGAAATTTCCCTTTCTAGCTGCTTATTTTGTCGAGACAATTTGAGTATTTTCTCTTTCTCCCTATCTTTTCTTGGATTCTTCTCTGCATTTTCTTGTACTCCTTGAATATTTTTCAGTTGTTGAATCCTTGATTGATTTATTGTTATAACAAGATTCTACTTGTTTTCTTTCAGTTCTCATTGCTTTGAGTGCATGCTTTGTTTGAAACCTTTGTCGCTTTGTGTCTTTTGCATCTGCATTTGACTCTTTCTTCTGATTGAAAGTTGTGGAGCATTGAAGGATTTGAATATTATTTATTTATAAATTAGAATAAAACAAATACCATAGTTTCATTCTTTCTTTTGGGTAGTGAAACTAGCTTGCATTTGAAGTAGCGAAATTGCATGGTTTTTGGCATTTTGGGACATTGTGCATTTGGGAATGATAAATGTTTTCTCCTCGTAATATAGCTTTCATTGAACTAAAATAATTGCATTCTCATTTATTTTCATTGTTTAGAGTCGATCAAAACATCATTTAGTCCATGCCATTTTCCTCTTGAGTAAACAACAACCTTAAAAATCAAGCGCTAAACTAAAATTTATCAGACACTTTTACATTTTCTGGTAGCAAACCTACATTAGCTTAGGGTGTATGGCTTTGGAATAGGTTGAAAGGATAAATTTCCAAAGATGTCCAACAAACTTAGCATCTTGCGGTAGGGAAAGAAAATTAAATTTTCGTATAAGCATAGATGGGATCCCCCTCTCACACAAGGGTTACGCACGAGGTCGCGTTTGGGAGAGTTACAGAGATTATCTCTCTGTTGTTCAACCATTCATAGTAGTCAAATAATATATTGTGGGTTCTTATTGAGGCCCAACTGTCTTCATTTGGTCTCGTTGCTTTGTGAATTTTGAATCCCTTCAGGGTCCTCTAGAGTTCTACCAATCCACTTGTCCTCAGTTCTCTTGAAGGATTTTGGACTTGTTATCCTGCCCATACGTTCAGACTCGACTGTCGACTGTACCCACCCAGAGGATGACTGTGAATTGGTGACCTTAGTAGATATAATATTTAGGGTCTTTACACAAGGTGACGGTGAAGGGAAGTCTTCACTGTACCTGGAACAGACGTTGGTCAAACTCACTCGGGCTTCTTGGAGGGTAAATCCATGTTTACTGTGTGGAAGATTGCACCAAGGTGTAAGTCCGTTAAGTAGGTCATCAACATAACTTTTCCACCCGCTCTATCTCAGCCCCTTTTTATATTGTTCTCATGACATTGGATTTCATCACCAACTAGTGCATTCATTGTGAGAAGGTTTTGTTTGTTTGATTGCTTCCTAGATTTTTAGCGCGTGTTGTTTATTTTCCCTAGAAGACTCTAGGTTGGATCGTTTTTTAATGGCATCAATTCCTGAAACTACCAATGGAGAAACCCTTGATCCAAGGGAACCTTTTGTTTTTCCTTCTTACAGAAAATTTGGTCCTCCTTACATCGCTACTTTGAGCCTTCCAGGTCTCACAATTGGGTTACCGGTATGGTTGTTTTCAACTCCAGTAATATCGAATGAAGGAAGTGCTTTAGATGTAAGCATACCACCCACACATCAACCTCATGTTGACCTTTATCTTTCTTCACCCGTCAGGTCTCCTTCCCTTTTTTCTTCTTCGCCTAGTGAAAGCTCTAAAGTGAGTAGTCAGGTTGATAAGAAGAAGAAGAAGCAGAAAGAGAAGAAGAAGAAGAACCATAAAGGGACCAAGCCTCCAACTACATTGGATGTTGGATCCAAGCAACCAACTATTGTTAATAGTATTGGGAGTGTTTATGAGGTCAACAAGATTAAAATGAAGAATTTAAAACCCAAATTCCCTTGCAGTCTTTGTAAGGGTGACCACTTTCTGAGGTATTTCCCTGGTCTTCCCAAGGTCTTAGAAATGTGGTCTTCCACGTCGAAATGTGGTCTTCACATGATGATGATGCCCCGTCAACTAGTGTCATTAAGGTTGGTAAGAAGAAGACAATTGTCAAGTTTCCTTGCATGTTATGCGAAGGTTATCATTACTCTCACCTTTGTCCTCGGATGGACAAGGGTTATTCTCTTTTGGAAAAGATACAACTTCCAATAGGTTATCATAAGATTTCTCCCAACCCATCATTAGTTGATGGACTAGTCAATCTGGTTTCATACCCGGTCAGTCTGGTTGATCAGGTGGTCAATCTAGTTTCATCCTCAATTGAACCACAAGCCCAGGTAGCTGATCCAGTTCCGTCATCGATCAGCCCCACTCTTCATCTAAAGAGTGAAACCCAAGTGGTCGATCTAGTTTCGCTATCGGTCAGTCCCACCCCTCCCTTGAGGAGTGCCAAACTTGTTTCTCTAGTTACATCATCGATCAATCCCACTCCTCCTCTGAAGAGTGCCAAAGTGGTCGCTCTGGTTACATCATCGGTCGATCCCACTCTTCATATAAAGAGTGAACCGAAAACGATCGATCTTTTTCCATCTGTCGATCCTATTCTCCCCTTGGAGAATAAAACCCAAGTGGTCGATCTGATCCCATCATTGGTCGATCCTACTCTCCCTCTAGAGAGTAAACCAGATATTGCCCACGTTTTTCTCATTGATACAAAATCTACCGTGCTGGGGGGAATTCCTCCTTCTCCCACGAAACCCCCTCCAAGTAATGAGGCCATCCTTTTTATTGGGGTGCGCTAACTAGACCTCGTCTTCCCTCCCACATTCATTTCAAGATTACAGTACAATTTTGTGGCCGAGATGTTCCTCATACGTTAATAGAAAAAGGTTCTTCTGTTAGTATTTTGTCTTCTCTTGCTTGGCAAGATTTGGGTTATCCTTATCTTGTGCCGGTTACCCAGACTCTGTTTTATTTTTAACAGAAGAAACAGTCACCCTTTAGGAGTCCTTCCTCAATTTCCCATAACTTTGGGAGGGAAAACTGTCTTTATTGATGTTATGGTAGTCCAAGACCCCTTGGATTTTGATTTACTCCTTGGGCGAGATTATGTCTATGCCATGAAAGCTATTGTGCCCACTTTTTTTGTGTGGATATATTTCCCTCACGATGGAAGAATTGTGGCTATTGATCAACTTTGATGAATTGGTCCTGACTTTATTACCAACCTAATGACCTCCCTAAATGATTCTTATATGTAGACGGTATTTCCCCCGCCACAGGTCAATTATGTGGCATTATCTCCCATGCCTCCAACTACTGATGAAGTTGAGCCTCTCACTGTAAGATCAACCTCTTATGACTTAGATCTGGTAATTGACATGGTGATCTCTTCGATAGGGCTATTAGAGCCAGATCTCCCTACCCTTATCGAGGTCGTCGACATGTATTCCTTCAAGAGTGATTTTCTTCCATCTAGTGAAGATCTCTTGGAAGCCATGATTGACGTTTGTCCCTTGACATGTATTTCTTCCAGAGAATTATCCTCTTGGAAGCCTTGATAAAGAAGAATTTACGACAATAGTTTTCCTCTCTATGGAAAGCTCGTTAAAAAATGAAACATAAATATGGGGATTGAACCCAGAACCATGAGCACAATTTTTCTTCTCTGTGGAAAGCTTGTTAAAAAATGAAACAGAGGTCATGAGCATAGTTTTCCTCTCTATAGCAAGATCGTTTAAAAATGAAACATAAGCTATGAGCATAGTTTTCCTCTCTGTAGTAAGATCGTTAAAAAATTAAACAAAAGCTATGAGCATAGTTTTCCTCTCTGTGGCAAGCTCGTTAAAAAATGAAACAGAAGCTACGAGCATATTTTTTCCTCTCTGTACCAATCTCGTTAAAAAATGAAACAGAAATCTGGGGATTCAACCCAGAGCCTTGAGCATAGTTATTTTCCTGTGACAAGCTCATTAAAAAATGAAAAAGTCACCTCTCTCGTCAAGTCAAGTCTTTCACTAGATCTCGTAGATATCGAGTCAAGTCTTTAGCTATATCTCATAGATGTTGAGTTGAGTTTTTCATTAGGTCATGTATTTGAACCTTCATTTCATTCACTCTTATCCTTTTTCTCCATCTAGTACAAAAATTGGTGACAACCTCAAAGTCGGGGAATGAATTGAAGCTTGGGGGGGCATGTCTCCAGCCTTTGATTATCATTCTAAAGTTAAGCCACTAGATTTTCAAGCTGGAGGCAGAGTACCAACCATCCATGGGTATCCCTACCTTTGGAAATTACATTGGGAATTTACAAGCATAGTTTAATTTTGTTTCAAGCTTGTGTAAAAATGAACCAATAATGAACTTAGTCTTTGTTCTTTCTTGTGCTCGTAAATACATGAGAATAAGTTATCGAGCTTAGTATTTGTTCTTTCTCTTGCTCGTAAATACATGAGAATGTAACCGAGTATAATTTTATCACCTTTTTGGACTCGTAAAGGTTATACGAAAAAGGAACTCCCTGGAGTCTCCTTTAAGCTCTTTTCAGACTCTCTAAACATGAAAAGATTGCCGAGTGATCTTGCTTCCTTTCACACTCGTTAAAACGTTTGAAAGGGTTTCTATCAAGTGGTAGTTTATCTCTTTTTCGACCTCACAAGACTAAAATTATGAAAAAGGACAACCCTAGAGTCGTCTTTAAGTTCTTTTCAGACTCTCTAAACATGAAAAACCACAGAGTTTTCCTTCTTTGGACTCGCTAAACTACACATTGAAGGACCCATATGGGGACGAACCCTTAATTATTCCAGTTCATTAAACAAAGGAAGAGGAACTTACCGAAGGTGAGTTATATCAAGCACGTGTTATCCTCCTTGAGCTCGTTAAATTAAAAAGAGGTACTCATCTATCTGGATGGGGGAAAAATTGAAGGAAGTGGGTCAAGTTTTTGAGAATCCTTTATGGCAGCTTTTGTCTCCCTTGAACATGGCACCTGTTTGCGTCTCATGTTACAGTTGGGTAATCTACTTGTCTTTGAGTCATACCAATTCCATGTGTCACCATAATTTTTCGTCCAGTTGAGGAGTGTTCTTATTGTCATCACATTACATTTTGGTACTTGTCGAGTCAATGCTTCCAAGTCAGTTGTCATGCCTCATCATGTTCAAGGGAAGTTTCACTTCAAACCATCCATCTGCAATATTACCAGTTTCCATTTCCTATGTCAGTCCATACTCATTTGATTCACCATCTTACATCACTTTCCTATGTCAGTTTCGTGTCGATGGTGGTGTATACATCAAGGCCCTCCTTCAACAAGTCTTTTCCTATCGACTTCAACACATCATCCAAGAATTAGAATTAGAAACCAGTTAGTACCTTGGGACCTGCATGCCTCAATGGTAGGTCTCCTCACTTTCGAGAGTGGGTTTACATCATTGACCTTTGATTGGATGATTCCATGACTATTCAACTTCAACTCATCTATTCACACTCCCTGGATTGTAATAGGGTACCTTGGGAGTCATTGACATCACTGGTGATTTCCCTTGAACTTGTTAATGGTTTACCTCATTGACCGATAATCAAGTGGTTTCTACCATGTTCGACATAAAAAAAATTATTCATATGGTTAGATTCGTACCACATCAGGATCAGTAAGAAGACCTTGGGTTGAGTGTTCACTCTGATATCTACTTTACCTAGGTTTCGAAAGGAGATCATTTGAGCACATTGATATATGTATTGTCACATAGATACACTTTGTATTGGTATGTGGCTATGTTTTATCATCTCATAGATCCACTGTGTATTTTTCATGGCTACGATCAGTTCATGTCATGGAGGTATGGATCCACATTGTATCTTTGGTGGCCATATCCTTAGTCAATATTTTTCATGGATCCACAGTGTATTGGTCGGTGGCAATGCTTTGAGTCATCTTGTATTCCAAGCATAGGTATGCCTGCCTAAAAAATGTAACATATATGAATATTGTTTGATGGTTGTTTGTAGCTTCTTCCAGGTTTTCCAACTCCACACCCTTGAATTAAATATTTGTAAAGTGTTTTGGCCATCATTCTCTCTTCTGACCTCACACTTTAGGGGGCATTCTGTTACAGATGAAATTTTCACACCTAAGTACTTCGCCCTAAGTGTCGTAAAGTGTCATATAAGTGTCTCATACACCTTGAAACCATGGAAAAACCTATGTCACAATCCCTAGTCAATGTGGAGGAGGGATACATTACATGAAGGCCAAAATACCAAGTGCACATGCATTATTATTAATATTCATGAAAAAATAGATCATTTAAGTGTGAGAATCAAGTGCACATGAATTATTATTAATATTCATGAAAAATAAGTAATCAAGTGTGAGAATCCACCTCACATTTGGTTTCGTATTTTTTAGGGAAGGTGGAGGATCTCATGGATGGTTGAAATATTTCCTCCTTAAAATCCTTGAGAGATATTTCCTCCCTAAAATCCTTAAGAAATATTTTCTCCCTAAATATATTAGAGATCCCTTTTTTTAGTGGATCTAATGAGAGATCCTCTCCATGGTGGTTAAGCCTCCAAATCCTATATAATGAGAGATTTCCATGGAGAAGAAGGCATGGAGAAGTTTAGAGATACCAAACTTATGATCTCATAAGGAAGGAAGCAAATTGGAGGTATCAAAGTTATGGTCTTGGGAGATTTGTGCAAGGGCTGGATGAGGAGGACTTGGAGAGACTTCTATGACTTCATAAATGGTTTGTAAGTATCTCTTTTAAGTTCTCATTAATATATGTTCTTGGCCTATTTCCTTAAAGATTGTGTACATTTGCATGAACTTGTCTCTTTTGGATAAATCTATATTTGAACTAATCATGGTAGAATAGGAAGTATGCTTTGTCTTCGTGTATTGGATTGTAGGACTTGTTTAAAGGCTTGGGGATCAAGGCTCAACTTGGACTGAGCAAGGACAAACATCATGAAAATGTAATCATACTCTCTTCCTCTTCTCTAATGAATAGTTTATCTATGTTTAAAGGAATGTCAGTTATCAAAGTTAGCACTTTTCTGTCTTGGTCATAGGGGTCTAAGATCCAAGAGGGAATTCACCTGTTCACAGGGGAATTTTCCTACAACACTTCCATATAATGGAAACGTTTTGACGTAGACATTAAGTTCCACTTGAAGGATATAAATGGGCCAAATCCAAGCTATGGAAAAGAAGAGAAAGAATTCAAATTTGAGAGCAAAGTTACTCTGGAGAAATTATTCACTTCACATTGGGTCTGCATCCCTTTGTCCTTTAAGTATGAACACATTGTTCAGCCCCCAAGCTCTTCCCCTATTGATTGACAACTTCATTGTCTCTCTTATATGAGATTTCCTTTGGTGGAGGATTGAATTGTTGGAGGCCCAACTAGAAGGAACTTAGTTTCTCGGTTCTGAACCATGTTGACATGGAAGTTTGTAACTCATTTACTTCTACTGATTATATCTTAATAGAAATAATCTTTTCTCATCCAATTAATATCTTGAAAATATTTGAATTATTATTCCATGGGTGTATTTGTTATGAATGTTGATGGATTATGTTATCAAATGTGCTAACATTATATATTATCACCATATGCTTGTGTTGCTTGGTTGTTGAGGACTAGTTGCAGGTATATTGCTTTGGGTCAAGTGCTCAAAAATGGACTTCATTGAATGCTTGGATGAGGTGGGCCTTTTATCTTGTCTTGTTAGTGTATTTTATTATATAACATACTTGATATTAGAGTTGATTTCTGCAATCATTTCCATCTGTTGTGGTTTACCCCTAGCCATAGAGATATTTTCCTTGTAACAAAATTGGCGACCATACTGGGGACATATCATCTTATTTTTCTGGGTTTGGAGTGTTTTTCTCCTTAGATTTCTCTCGTTCATATTGAGTTTCTTGTCGTTTGATTGCTTGATATCCTCTATTCACTCTGGGTTTGATTTCTTCAACCTTCTCCTTAGCCTAGCTGTGTTTTGACACATATACAAGGGTTTTTTCTTGACAGATGTGTATATACATGTGATGTACTTATGCAAGCTGCATACATACGTGCTTTTCCCTTGAAAAATTGCATACATCAACCTTTGTTGCTTGATTGTTGGGTTTGGTGGTTGCTGGGTAGGTTTTGACGATTGTTGAGTCTTCTTGGGTCTCTGTGGTGACTGTTAAGTGTCTGTGGAATGACAGGAAACCTGTCTTTGGTTGAATTTTTGGGCGGTGCCTTTCTCATCATCTTTTCATTTTGATTGTCCTTGCACCTTGGGCTGGGTGTTTTTCTCCTTGATATCCTACTTGGGTTGCCTCTGTCTATACACAATAGAGTCTTTATATCAAGTTGTTGTTCAGTCCTTTCATTTTCATTTTTATTATATTGAAAATACAAAAATATTAGGCATTTTACATTGATTGGCATTTTGATCTCTCGAGTCTTTGTCATTTATATTAGTGCATGTAAAGAGAGATTGCATTTTATTTAGAATTGCAGAATTGAATTGAAAATTGTGTTTTTGGAAAGCATATCATTTATTGGAAATTGAAGTTAGGACTTTGCATTATATTCATATTCATTTATTTTACTTGCTGATTCATAACATCACTAGTTTCACAATCACACCTTTTGAGTAAGAACGACCATTAAAATTAACGCTATAATTTAAAATTGATTAGTAATGATTTTATTTTCTAGGGTGCACAAACTAGCATAGGATTTAGAGCCTTGGAATAAGATTTTGTGAGTAAACTTCTCCAAGGCTATTAAATCAACATATGTGTTTGACTAAGGGAGTGCATAAATCCATTGTATAATCGGTAATATCAGGAGGCTCCACTTACACTGGAGTTAAGCATGAGGTCACGTGAGGTCGATTGAAGGGATATCCCCTCGATACCTTCTTAGTGTTAGAGATATTTTCGGGGATATATTCATATATGGGGATCTTGCTAATGCCGTTACCTACATTAGAGGCGGTGCTTTCAAGGTTTTGGGCTTTGCTAACCTGCCCATACGGTGGACCTGACTTACGATTGTTCGCCTGTGCATCAGTTACAACATTTAGTTGCTTGACTTAGGTGCCACATAGGTTACTTGTAGGGGTTATTCTGCAGGTACCTTGGGTCATATAAGGGTCGGACAACACACAACCTTTATGGAGGATTACCTCTCTGGGGGGATCTGACCGACTATTTTTTAAGCCCACAAGGGCACTTATAACTGATTATTTTTCCTCCAATCTTTTAGCAGTGGAGTCTCGGGCCCCTCTTGGGTGAGGCATACCTAATTAAGAGTGGGAGGTCCCTTCAACCACTTTATCTTGTTTGTGTGCATATTGGCCGTTTGATTATTTTTGGTGTGCTCTCTGATTACTATTTGGCCTTAGGATTTGTTTTTTATATCTTGAATCATGAGTCATCATGGAGCCAGACCAAATTCCTCGTAGGTCTATCCCTTGTTACAGTTACCACCACATTTCAAGTCTTTTCCTTTTAAAAGGCGTAGAGTTATTAAACGTGGTACAAACACCTCCACTTATCTGACTTGTTATTCTACAAGGATGAGTACTAAACCGAGTCATCAAAATACCAAGAGCCCTTCAAATCCGACACGTACTATAGTTAATGATACCCCTTTGACTCAAACCACGATGATTGTAGTGTCAGGGAAACCTATCATCATCATTGTCCGTCCTATAGTGAATACTCAACCTATAGCCACAAGAACATTTGGGTCGCTTGTTCATTCACCAGGCTATAATGTTCAGTCCATCCCTATGGACTCTAGTCCCTTTTCCTATGGTATGACGAATTTTACTTCGCAGTTTTCAAACTCCATCCCAGCTGCTAGCCCTAATTCTAGCATTAGACTTGGGGGCACAGCTTCATTATGAATCTGCATTTTTCTTCATTATGAATCTAACAATAGAGACTGACTGCAAGCAAGGTGGCCAACATTTAATTACTCCATAAGGCATTTCCTTTGTGTGGATGGGACAGGGATTCAAGAGTTCACTCATCACTATCAAATATGTTGGACAACGATTAGTACATTGCTGGAAGTCCATCCTGGTACCACCCTTCCACAGAGATCTGACATTGAGTTCTGAGAGAAATACCATGGATCTTGAATATGGTGTTCATATTCATGCGTAGACCAATTATGGAGCCTTCCCTCGACAAAAAAGATGAATTTATGATTTAGTGGTTCGTTGTTCTTCGTCGTTGTCTTCTTGTTCCCTTCACCTATAATGGGTGACGAATTTTTGTACTGTATATAATTACACTCTCTTTCTTAGTTCGTAAAGTTGTTCCGTTCTAGAGAGGCACCTAGCCACACAGGACAAGGCACCTATGTGCCAAATTTGTGAGCCTTGCATTTCCTTTCATAATGTTATTACTAACAATTTCCTTTGGTGGTGTAATGGAGCGTCTTAAAAATGAGATATGCCTTAGTAATTGGAGTAAATTTTTGAATTAGTACAAGTAGGTTTGGAGTTTCAAATCCGAATAGCTTATCAAATATCTGACTGTTTTCACAACTTTGATGTCCATTTTTAGAAGTTTAATAAAGAAGAATGTTGATGGTTTTTCAAGTTTTTTTTACTGTATTTGATGGACAAAGTGCCCCATCAAATTCAATATGTGGGTACAAGGAAAGAGGATGAATTTGACACTCCCAACTGGTCAACCAAATCTGAATGATCAAGATTCATTCAAAGTTCAAACACACTCATTTAATAGTGGAATAAATGCTTTGAAATATTCAAAAAGTTTGAAACACCCTTGGGGGAGAATCGAAAGGAAGAAAAAAGAGGTGAGTGAAGGGTTTGGCAAACAAAGATAAGGTTATGTCTTGATTTTGAAATTGGGAGTGTTTTGTCTCTTTTTCCACTTGGGTAAGTAGAAAAGACAATTTTATTGTTCATTAGGTAGAGATAATACGATAGTCAATTTGTTAGAATGAAACCAAATTCACAAAACAATCATATTAAAGAAATAAACAAAAGAAAGCATAAAGTTGACAAATATGACACAAAATATAAAATGAACATGGAAGAATTGTATACTAATGGAAAATGACAAGTTGATAACACCATAGAGGGTAGTGACAACAAATGGGCTCTCCTTCTCCTCCATGGGAGGGTCCTTTTATATTCTTTTGGAACCTTTTTCTATCACTGAATGAATAAGAAGGTGTACAAAGCTCTCGAAATGGGAGAGGTTCAATGCACAAATATTTGGTGCTTATGGATACGAAAAAGTCAACTAGTCAAAGTCAATGATGATGTCAGCAGGTATGACAGGTGACATCAACATGATGTCACCATGATGATGTGGCATCACCAAGAGGTGAAACATGTCACTCGGATTCAACACTTTCAGGATGATTTGGCACTGTATGGATTTGACACATGTCACTATACAGATGACACGTGGTAGTCCGTACAGTGATGTGCCCAATGATAGGTGGACACGTGGCCGTACGGATGACTGCTGGGCGTACGACAAGATGATGTGGAAGTGACACATGGTAGTTCACTAAATGGTATGATGAAGGACGTGGCAGTATAGACTGACATGTGGTAGTACAGTTGGCTAGCATGGCAGTGACACTTGGCAGATGGCTGGGTTGNACTTGGCAGGTGACTAGGTTGTTGCATCAGCAGCACAGACCAATCCCAGGGTGACACGTGGATCAAATAGAGAAAAATGACACTTGGGAATTGGTTCCAAGACCAAAGAATAAGAATGTGATCGACAAAAAATGGTTTTTCAGGAATAAATTGAATGAAGATGGACATGTTACAAGGAACAAAACTAGATTGGTATGTAAAGGATATGCACAGATTGAAGGAATCGACTTTGAAGAGACATTTGCCCCAGTTGCCAGAATGGAAGCAACCCATTTTCTTTTAGCTTATGCATGCTCCAAAAATGTTAAAGTATATGAGATGGACGTAAAATCAGATTTTCTGAATGGGGAACTTGAAGAAGAAGTCTACATTGAACAACCA
>SNQJ01S0074340.1:68986-82102 GCA_010110895.2 Picea sitchensis
CCTAAGAAAATTCTAGAGGAGGAATCTTCTAGAAGTAGAACCTTCTAAGAAGTCCTCTTACATTTATTATATATAATTACCCATTTATTATATCTAACTACCATAGTGGGACTTATTTAATAATATAGTGGACCTAGTCCACCTTACATTGAATGGTCTCCACTATCATCACTATGGGCCCTCTGGTCCCCTCCACTACCTTTCAAGCTACCTTACAACCTCCCTCTCTTAATAAGGTATGCCTCACCCAAGAGGGGCCCGAGACTCCACTGCTAAAAGATTGGAGGAAAAATAATCAGTTATAAGTGCCCTCGTGAGCTTAAAAAATTGTCGGTTAGATCCCCCCAGAGAGGTAATCCTACATAAAGGTTGTGTGTTTTCCGACCCTTATATGAACCAAGGTACCTGCAGAATAACCCCTACAAGTAACCTATGTGGCACCTAAGTCAAGCAACTAAACGTTGTAACTGATGCACAAGCGAACAATCGTAAGTCAAGTCCACCGTATGGGCAGGTTAGCAAAGCCTGAAACCTTGAAAGAACTGCCTCTAACATAGGTAAGGGCACTAGCAAGATCTCCATATACGAATATATCCCCAGAAATATCTCTGACGCTAAGAAGGTATCGGGGGGATATCCCTTCAACCGACCTGACATGACCTCGTGCTTAAATCCAGTGTAAGTGGAGCCTTCTGATATTACCGATTATAAAATGGATTTCTGCACTCCCTTAGTCAAACAAATATGTTGATTTAATAGCCTTGGAGAAGTTTACTCACAAAATCTTATTCCAAGGCTCTAAATCCTAGGCTAGTTTGTGCACCCTAGAAAATAAAATCATTTCTAATCAATTTTAAATTATAACATTAATTTTAATGGTTGTTCTTACTCAAAAGGTGTGATCGTGAAACTAGTGATGTTATGAATCAGCAAGTAAAATAAATGAATATGAATATAATGCAAAGTCCTAACTTAAATTTCCAATAAATGATATGCTTTCCAAAAACACAATTTTCAATTCAATTCTGCAATTCTAAATAAAATGCAATCTCTCTTTACATGCACTAATATAAATGACAAAGACTCGAGAGATCAAAATGCCAATCAATGTAAAATGCCTAATATTTTTGTATTTTCAATATAATAAAAATGAAAATGAAAGGACTGAACAACAACTTGATATAAAGACTCTATTGTGTATAGACAGAGGCAACCCAAGTAGGATATCAAGGAGAAAAACACCCAGCCCAAGGTGCAAGGACAATCAAAATGAAAAGATGATGAGAAAGGCACCGCCCAAAAATTCAACCAAAGACAGGTTTCCTGTCATTCCACAGACACTTAACAACCACCACAGAGACCCAACAAGACTCAGCAATCGTCAAAACCTACCCAGCAACCACCAAACCCAGCAATCAAGCAACAAAGGTTGATGTATGCAATTTTTCAAGGGAAAAGCACGTATGTACGCAGCTTGTAGAAGTACATCATGTGTATGTACGCGTCTGTCAAGAAAAAACTCATGTATATGTCTCAAAACATAGCTAGGCTAAGGAGAAGGTTGAAGAAATCAGACCCAGAGTGAACAGAGGTTGTCAAGCAATCAAACGACAAGAAACTCAATATGAACGAGAGAAATCTAAGGATAAAAACACTCCAAACCCAGAAAAATAAGATCATATGTCCCCAGTATGGTCGCCAATTTTGCTACAAGGAAAATATGTCTATGGCTAGGGGTAAACTCAAACAAACGGAAATGACTGCAGAAATCAACTCTAATATCAAGTATGTTATATAATAAAATACACTAACAAGACAAGATAAAAGCCCTACCTCGTCCAGGCGTTCAATGAAGTCCATTTTTTAGCACTTGACCCAAAGCAATATACCTGCAACTAGTCCTCAACAACCAAGCAATGCAAGCATATGGTGATAATATATAATGTTATCACATTTGATAACATAATCCATCAACAATCATAACAAATACGCCCATGGAATAATAATTCAAATATTTTCAAGATATTAATTGGACGAGAAAAGATTATTTCTATTAAGATATAATCAACAGAAGTAAATGAGTTACAAACTTCCGTGTCGGCATGGTTCGGAACCGAGAAACTAAGTTCCTTCTAGTTGGGCCTCCAACAATTCAATCCTCCACCAAAGGATATCTCATATAAGAGAGACAATGAAGTTATCAATCAATAGGGGAAGAGCTTGGGGGCTGAACAATGTGTTCATACTTAAAAGACAAAGGGATGCAGACTCAATGTGAAGTGAATAATTTCTCTAGAGTAACTTTGCTCTCAAATTTGAATTCTTTCTCTTCTTTTCCATAGCTCAGATTTGGCCCATTTATATCCTTCAAGTGGAATTTAATGTCTATGTCGAAACGTTTCCATTATATGGAAGTGTTGTAGGAAAATTCCCCTGCAGACAGGTGAATTCCCTCTTGGATCTTAGACCCCTATGACCAAGACAGAAAAGTGCTAACATCGATAACTGACATTCCTTTAAACATAGATAAACTATTCATTAGAGAAGAGGAAGAGAGTATGAGTGCATTTTTACGACGTTTGTCCTTGCTCAGTCCAAGTTGAGCCTTGATCCCCAAGCCTTTCAACAAGTCCTACAATCCAATACACGAAGACAAAGCATACTTCCTATTCTACCATGATTAGTTCAAATCTAGATTTATCCAAAAGAGACAAGTTCATGCAAATGTACACAATCTTTAAGGAAACAGGAAAAGAACATATATTAATGAGAACTTAAAAGAGATACTTACAAACCATTTATGAAGTCGTAGCAGCCTCTCCAAGTCCTCCTCGTCCAACCCTTGCACAAATCTCCCAAGACCATAACTTTGATACCTCCAATTTGCTTCCTTCCTTATGAGATCATAAGTTTGGTATCTCTAAACTTCTCCATGCCTCCTGCTCCATGGAAATCTCTCATTATATAGGATTTGGAGGCTTAACCACCATGGAGAGGATCTCTCATTAGATCCACTAAAAAAAGGGATCTCTAAGATATTTAGGGAGAAAATATTTCTTAAGGATTTTAGGGAGGAAATATCTCTCAAGTATTTTAAGGAGGAAATATTTCAACCATCCATGAGATCCTCCACCTTCCCTAAAAAATAGGAAACCAAATNAAAATAGGAAACCAAATGTGAGGTGGATTCTCACACTTAATTACTTATTTTTCATGAATATTAATAATAATTCATGTGCACTTGATTCTCACACTTAAATAATCTCTTTTTTCATGAATATTAATAATAATTCATGTGCACTTGGTATTTTGGCCTTCATGTAATGTATCCCTCCTCCACATTGACTAGGGATTGTGACATAGGTTTTTCCATGGTGTCAAGGTGTATGAGACACTTATATGACACTTTACAACACTTAGGGCAAAGTACTTAGGTGTGAAAATTTCATGTGTAACAGAATGCCCCCTAAAGTGTGAGCTCAGAAGAGAGAATGATGGCTGAAACACTTTACAAATCTTTAATTCAAGGGTGTGGAGTTGGAAAACCTGGAAGAAGCTACAAACAACCATCAAACAATATTAATATATGTTCCATTTTCTAGGTAGGCATACCTATGCTCGGAATACAAGATGACTCAAAGCATGGCCACCGACCAATACACTGCGGATCCATGAAAAATATTGACTAAGGATATGGCCACCAAAGATACATTGTGGATCCATACCTCCATGACATGAACTGATCATAGCCACGAAAAATACACAGTGGAGCTATGAGATGATAAATCATAGCCACATACCAATACAAAGTGTATCTATGTGACGATATATATATCAATGTGCTCAAATGATCTCTTTTCGAAACCTAGGTAAAGTGGATATCAGAGTGAACACTCAACCCAGGGCCTTCTTACTGATCCCGATGTCGTACGAATCTAACCATATGAATAAAAAAATTTATGTCAAACATGGTAGAAACCACTTAATTACCAGTCAATGAGGTAAACCGTTAACAAGTGCAAGGGAAATCATCAGTGATGTCAATGACTCCCAAGGTACCCTATTACAATCCAGTGAATGTGAATAGATGAGTTGAAGTCGAACACTCATGGAATCATCCAATCAAAGGTCAATGATGTAAACCCATTGTTGGAAGTGAGGAGACCTACCATTGAGGCATGCATGTCCCAAGGTACTAACTGGTTTCTAAGTCTAATTCCCGGATGATGTGTTGAAGTCGATAGGAAAAGACTCGTTGAAGGAGGGCCTTGATGTATCCACCACCATCGACACGAAACTGACATAGGAAAGTGATGTAAGATGGTGAATCAAATGAGTATGGACTGACATAGGAAATGGAAACTGGTAATATTGCAGATGGATGGTTTGAAGTGAAACTTCCCTTGAACATGATGAGGCATGACAACTGACTTGGAAGCATTGACTCGACAATTACCAAAATGTAATGTGATGACAATAAGAGCACTCCTCGACTGGACGAAAAATTATGGTGACACATGGAATTGGTATGACTCAAAGACAAGTAGATTACCCAACTATAACATGAGATGCAAACAGGTGCCATGTTCAAGGGAGACAAAAGCTGCCATAAAGGATTCTCAAAAACTTGACCCACTTCCTTCAATTTTTTCCCCCATCTAGATAGATGAGTACCTCTTTTTAATTTAACAAGATCGAGGAGGATAACACATGCTTGATATAACTCACCTTCGGTAAGTTCCTCTTCCTTTGTTTAATGAACTGGAAGAATTAAGGGTTGATCCCCATATGGGTCCTTCACTATGTAGTTTATTGAGTCCAAAGAAGGAAAACTCCATGGTTTTTCATGTTTAGAGAGTCTGAAAAGAACTTAAAGATGACTCCAGATTTTTCCTTTTTCGTAATTTTAGTCTCGCGAGGCCGAAAAAGAGATAAACTACCACTCGAAAGATACCCTTTCAAAATTTTTAACGAGTGTGAAAGGAAGCAAGATCACTCGGAAATCTTTTCATGTTTAGAGAGTCTGAAAAGATCTTAAAGGAGACTCTAGAGGGTTCATTTTTCATGTAACCTTTACGATTCCAAAAAAGTGATAAAATTATACTCGGTTACATTCTCATGTATTTACAAGCAAGAGAAATAAAAAATACTAAGCTCGATTACTTATTCTCATGTATTTACGAGCACGAGAAAGAACAAAGACAAAGCTCATTATTGGTTTCATTTTTACACAAGCTTGAAACAAAATTAAACTATGCTTGTAAATTCCCAATGTAATTTCCAAAGGTAGGGATACCCATGGATGGTTGGTACTCTGCCCCCAGCTTGAATATCTAGCAGCTTAACTCTAGAATGATAATCAAAGGCTGGAGACATGCCCCCCCAAGCTTCAATTCATTCCCGGACTTTGAGGTTGTCACCAATTTTTGTACTAGATGGAGAAAAAGGATAAGGGTGGATGAAATGAAGGTTCAAATACAAGACCTAATGAAAAACTCGACTCAACATCTACGAGATATAGCTAAAGACTTGACTCGATATCTACGAGATCTAGTGAAAGACTTGACTTGACGAGAGAGGTGACTGTTTCATTTTTTAATGAGCTTGTCACAGGAAAATAACTATGCTCAAGGCTATGGGTTGAATCCTCAGATTTTTGTTTCATTTTTTAACGAGATTGGTACAGAGAGGAAAAAATATGCTCGTAGCTTTTGTTTCATTTTTTAATGAGCTTTCCACAGAGAGGAAAACTATGCTCGTAGCTTCTGTTTCATTTTTTAACGAGCTTACTACAGAGAGGAAAACTATGCTCGTAGCTTATGTTTCATTTTTTAACGATCTTGCTACAGAGAGGAAAACTATGCTCGTGACCTTTGTTTCATTTTTTAATGAGCTTGCCACAGAGAAGATAAATTGTGCTCATGGTTCTGGGTTCAATCCCCAGATTTTTGTTTCATTTTTTAACGAGCTTGCCACAGAGAGTAAAACTATGCTCATAAATTCTTCTTTATCATGGCTTCCAAGAGGATAATTCTCTGGAAGAAATACATGTCAAGGGACAAACGTCAATCATGGCTTCCAAGAGATCTTCACTAGATGGAAGAAAATCACTCTGGAAGGAATACATGTCGACAACCTCGATAAGGGTAGGGAGATCTGGCTCTAATAGCCCTATCGAAGAGATCACCATGTCAATTACCAGATCTAAGTCATAAGAGGTTGATCTTACAGTGAGAGGCTCAACTTCATCGGCAGTTGGAGGCATGGGAGATAACACCACATAATTGACCTGTGGCGGGGGAAATACCATCTACATATAAGAACCATTTAGGGAGGTCATTAGGTTGGTAATAAAGTCAGGACCAACGCATCAAAGTTGATCAATAGCCACAATTCTTCCATCGTGAGGGAAATATATCCACAAAAAAAAGTGGACACAATAGCTTTCATGGCATAGACATAATCTAGCCCAAGGAGTAAATCATAATCCAAGGGATCCTGGACTACCATAACATCAATAAAGACAGTTTTCCCTCCCAAAGTTACGGAAAATTGAGGAAGGACTCCTAAAGGGTGACCGGTTCTTCTGTTAAAAGAAAACAGAGTCTGGGTAACTGACACAAGCTAAGGATAACCCAAAGTTTTCCAAGCAAGAGAGGACAAAATACTAATAGACGAACCTTCGTCTATTAACGTATGAGGAACGTCCCGACCACAAACTTGTACTCTAATCTTGAAAGGAATGTGGGAGGGAAGACAAGGTCCAGTTAGTGCACCCCAACAAAAAGGATGGCCTCATTACTTGGAGGGGGTTTCATGGGAGAAGGAGGAATTCCCCCCCAGCACGGTAGATTTTGTATCAACGAGAAAAACATGGGCAATATCGGGTTTACTCTCTAGAGGGATAGTAGGATTGACTGATGATTGGATCAGATCGACCACTTGGGTTTTATTCTCCAAGGGGAGAATAGGGTCGACAGATGGAAAAAGATCGATCGCTTTGGGTTCACTCTTTAAATGAAGAGTGGGATCGACCAATGTTGTAACCAGAGTGACCACTTTGGCACTCTTCAGAGGAGGAGTGGGATTGACCGATGATGTAACTGGAGAAACAATTTTGGCACTCCTCAAGGGAGGAGTGGGATCGACCGATGGCGGAACTAGATCGACCACTTGGGTTTCACTCTTTATATGAAGAGTGGGGCTGATTGATGACGGAACTGGATCAGCTACTTGGGCTTGTGGTTCAATCGAGGATGAAACTAGATTGACCACCTGATCAACCATACTGATCGGGGATGGAACCAAATTGACCAGTCCATCAACTAATGATGGGTTGGGAGAAATCTTACGATAACCAGTTGGAAGTTGTATCTTTTCCAAAAGAGAAGAACCCTTGTCCATACGAGGACAAAGGTGAGAGTAATGATAACCTTCGCATAACATGCAAGGAAACTTGACAATTGTCTTCTTCTTACAAACCTTAACAACACTAGTTGATGGGGCATCATCAGCATGTCTAGCAGGGGCCGATGACGTGGAAGACCACATTTCTAAGACCTTGTGAAGACCAAGGAAATCCCTCAAAAAATGGTCACCCTTACAAAGACTGCAAGGGAATTTGGGTTTTAGATTCTTCATTTTAATCTTGTTGACCTCATCAACACTCCCAGTACTATTAACAATAGTTTGTTGCTTGGATACAACATCCAATGTAGTTGGAGGCTTGGTCCCTTTCTAGTTCTTCTTCTTCTTCTCTTTCTATTTCTTCTTCGTATTATCAACCTGGCTACTCGCTTTAGAGATTTCACTAAGTGAAGAAGAAAAAAGGGAAGGAGACCTGATGGGTAAAGAAGGATAAAGGTCAACATGAGGTTGATGTGTGGGTGGTGTGCTTACATCTGAAGCACTTCCTTCATTCGAGATTACCGAAGTGGAAAACAACCATACCGGTAACCCAATTGTGAGACCTGGAAGGCTCAAAGTAGCAATGTAAGGAGGACCAACTTTTCCGTAAGAAGGAAAAACAAAAGGTTCCCCCGGATCAGGGGTTGCTCCATTTTTATTTTCGGGAATTGATGCCATTAAACAAAGATCCAACCTAGAGTCTTATAGGGAAAATAAACAACACGCACTAAAAATCTAGGAAGCAATCAAACAAACAAAACCTTCTTACAATGAATGAACTAGTTGGTGATGAAATCCAATGTCATGAGAACAATATAAAAAGGGGCTGAGATAGAGAGGGTGGAAAATTTGTGTTGACGATCTGCTTAATGGACTTAAACTTTGGTGCAATATTCCACACAGTAAACATGAATTTACCCTCCAAGGAGCCCGAGTGAGTTTGACCAACATCTGTTCCAGGTACAGTGAAGACTTCCCTTCATCGTCACCTTGTGTAAAGACCCTAAATATTATAGCTACTAAGGTCACCAATTCCCAGTCATCCTCTGGGTGGGTACAGTCGACAGTCGAGTCCAAACGTATGGGCAGGATAACAAATCCAAAATCCTTCAAGAGAACTGAGGGCAAGTGGACCGATAGAACTCTAGAGGACCCTGAACGGATTCAGAATTCACAAAGCACCAAGACCAAATGAATATAGTTGGGCCTCAATAAGAACCCACAATATATGATTTGACTACTACGAACGGTTGAACAACAGAGAGATAATCTCCGTAACTCTCTCGAACGTGACCTCATGCATAACCCCTGTATGAGAGGGGGATCCCATTTATGCTTATACGAAAATTGGATTTTCTCTCCCTATCGCAAGATGCTAAGTTTGTTTGACATCTTTGGAAAGTTATCCTTTCAACCTATTCCAAAGCCCTACACCCTAATCTAATGTAGGTTTGCTACCAGAAAATGCAAAAATGTCTGATAAATTTTAGTTTAGCGCTTGATTTTTAAGGCTGTTGTTTACTCAAGAGGAAAATGGCATGGACTAAATGATGTTTTGACCGACTCTAAACAATGAAAATAAATGAGAATGCAATTATTTTAGTTCAATGAAAGCTATATTACGAGGAGAAAACATTTATCATTCTCAGATGCACTATGTCCCAAAATGCCAAAAACCATGCAATTTCGCTACTTCAAATGCAAGCTAGTTTCACTACCCAAAAGAAAGAATCAAACTATGGTATTTGTTTTATTCTAATTTATAAATAAATAATATGCAAATCCTTCAATGCTCCACAACTTTCAATCAGAAGAAAGAGTCAAATGCAGATGCAAAAGACATGAAGCGACAAAGGTTTCAAACAAAGCATGCACTCAAAGAAATGAGAACTGAAAGAAAACAAGTAGGATCTTGTTATAATAATAAATCAATCAAGGATTCAACAACTGACAAACATTCAAGGAGTACAAGAAAATGCAAAGAAGAATCCAAGAAAAGACAGAGAGAAAGAGAAAATACTCAAATTGTCTCGACAAAACAAGTAGCTAGAAAGGGAAATTTCACATTTCTGAAAATGTTTCAAGATCCAATCAAGACAATAAGGGGTGATAAGAAAAAAATATCAACCAAAAAAACTTCACAAACCAATCACAAAGTCTGGGTAAATACTTCTACAAAACAGGCTGAGAAAATCTGAGCAGAAAAGGGAAAAAATCCTCCAAAAAGGAGACCAGCACTCCCTGTCTCAAGGGTACAGAGAGCTGCAACGCTCCCTAAATAACTATAGGGGAGCACTGATGAGATATCATCACTCTTATATGGCTTAGGGGGGGGATTTGATCTTCTCAGAACCTCAAAAAAAGAGTCAAAAAATGCAAAACCACTCACCCAAAATGCACAAAAATTGGTGAAATTACTAGTGAAGATGGGAGATCATAAAAAATAGTAAAAATGATCTAAAAGGTGGGAAAAGGGAAGGGAAAATCCAAGGAAATAAAAATCGATGTCGATCCCCAACTGTTGTGGGAAAATTCCCCTGCGGACAGGTGAATTCCCTCTTGGATCTTAGACCCCTATGACCAAGACAGAAAAGTGCTAACTTTGCTAACTGGCATTCCTTTAAACATAGCTAAACTATTCAATAGAGAAGAGGAATATAGTATGATTACATTTTTACGATGTTTTTCCTTTCTCAGTCCAAGTTGAGCCTTGATCCCCAAGCCTTTCAACAAGTCCTGCAATCCAATACACGAAGACAAAGCATACTTCCTATTCTACCATGATTAGTTCAAATCTAGATTTATCCAAAAGAGACAAGTTCATGAAAATGTACACAATATTGAAAGAAACAGGCCAAGCACATATATTAATGAGAACTTAAAAGAGATACTTACAAACCATTGATGAGTTCGCAACAACCTCTCCAATTCCTCCTCGTCCAACCCTTACACAAAGCTGCCAAGATAATAACTTTGATGCCTCCAATTTGCTTCCTTCCTTATGAGATCATAAGTTTGGTATCTCTAAACTTCTCCATGCCTCCTCCTCCTCCATGGAAAGCCCTTATTATATAGGATTTGGAGGCTTAAACACCATGGAGAGAATCTCTCATCAGATCCACTAAAAAAGGGATATCTAATATATTTAGGGAGAAAATAATTCTTAAGGATTTTAGGGAGGAAATATCTCTCAAGGATTTTAAGGAGGAAATATCTCAACCATCCATGACATTCTCCACCTTCCCTAAAAAATAGGAAACCAAATGTGAGGTGGATTCTCACACTTAATTACTTATTTTTCATGAATATTAATAATAATTCATGTGCACTTGATTCTCACACTTAAATAATCTCTGTTTTCATGAATATTAATAATAATTCATGTGCACTTGGTATTTTTTCCTTCATGTAATGTATCCCTCCTCCACATTGACTAGGGATTGTAACATAGGTTATTCAATGGTGTCTAGGTGTATGAGACACTTATATGACACTTTACGACACTTAGGGAGAGGTACCTAGGTGTGCAAATTTCATGTGTAACAGGAAGGCCAAGGATCATTGATCTCGTGACATGACATGGAAATCTGACACCATTTTTCAATTTTGGGCACATTTCCTGATGTATGTGAGTTGTAGTGGTGCAAAGTGCGTATACGCATGCTGTAATATAGGCAGGGCACATATATGTGGAAAAATTATGTTTTTAGCTCTGGGATTTGCAAAAAAGGACTTCAATTCTGCAGAGGGAAATGGAAAAAATCCCTCGGTGCAAGATTGCATAGGGTGAGGCAAATATTGCTATAACAATGGGTGCTCAACATACATGACTAGGTACCAAAAAAAATTCATCATCTTAAAGAAAGGAAAAAGTGGCAGTGTTGCTTTTGGAAACGACTCCTCTATCAAAATACTTGGAAAAGGTATAGTGAGCCTTGGAAGTGAAAATGTAATAGTAGAAAATGTCTTATTGGTTGAATATTTGAAGCATAATCGCCTTAGTTTCAGTAAAATATGTGATTGGGGATACAATCTTAAGTTTCATACCCGAAGATGTGAAATTAGAGAAGAATACTCAGGAATATCAGTTGCAACAGCAACAAGAAGACCAAATAACATATACATCTTAGACAAATAGGAGATAAAGAGGATTGAAGTCACATGAAAGAGCTCCAAGGACTATAACAAGGAAGGAAAAGATAATAAGATAGAAAAGGAAGGTGAAATACTATTGAGAACCATAAGTTTAGGGGTAGCATCCCCAAAGAGAAGAGTTATCCTTTGCCATTGATGTCAAAGGGGGGGAGAAAGATCAGGAGCATGATGACAGGGGGAGTATGAGTGTTACCATCAATGACAAAGGGGGGAGATTTTTGAATTGTGTTTTCATTGATGTAAAAGTTAGTCATTGGTTATCAACATGAATAATCCTATGAGTTTACTTGAAAGAGTCTCCAAAGTGGTCCCCTTAGGGTGTAGCTTTAAGCATGGCCCTCATAGGAAGACACTTTGAAGAAGCCCACAAGAAGCACTGGAGGTGTGGTCAAGAAGCCCCGTAGTTTCTTGAATAAAAAGAGTATGAAGGGCATTAAAAATGCATGAAAAACCTCCATGGACTGATATCCCTCATCAATTCATTTCCAACAGTAGATGGCACACCATGTGGTTCCTCACAGTTGAGGAGATATGCCCTCTTAAAGATGATCATGTGAATTTTCCCCTAAAAGTGTTGCAAACAAGAAGTTATAGGTTGGCCCTAAAGTTAAGTAAAGTAAGTGTGTGGAAGGGTATAAATACACATTAAGAACCTCTCATTTTCATTAATCATTCTTGTGATCCCTTGGCACAAGTTTGGTAGTGAAGGTAAAATGAGGATAAGGATCTCTTATGAAGGATATTTTGAGGATGTTTTGATCATTTCTATGGGCGCACTATAGTATGGAAGGTGTTTATATCTGGATGGAAAATTTGAGGAAGGCTCGATGACCTAAGATCTCATGCATTAGGGTTTCCACCTGATTTAAGGTTTGTCTTTTGCACATGATTTGAGGCTCATATTTTGGATATTTTTGCACATGCTTTGAGGTTCATATTTTGGAGATTTTGGCACATGATTTGAGGCGTATCCTTGGAGATATTGGCACATGTTTTTTATGTGGTTGTTGGGGTTTATATGTGGACCTAATATCTCTATGTGGACGTGAGGCTCACATTTTGGATATTTTGGCACATGATTGGCACAACGTTTTATGTGGTTGTTGGGTTTTATATGTGGACCGGTTTGATGATGATGATGTATCAATGATAGTGATAGAGATAGTGATAGTGAAAGAGATAGTTAAAGTGACAGTGATAGGTTGATTCTTTTATATGCATATTTGAGGGTGGAAGGAAGGGGAAAAGATAGGGAGTTGGAGCCTCCTTCTGGTTGGAACTGGAGAATCTAGGGAGTTGTAGCTTTCTTCAAGTTGGTGCCTATAAATCAATTGGTTGGTGCTTCCTTCCAGTTGGAGCTAGATATTATTGGAAGTTGTAGCTTCCTATTTATGTAATATTGTTATTTTATAAGAAAAATCATTATGTGGTTTTATTCCATTTGGATTTCCACGTAAATCTATTGTGCACTGTGTATTTGTTCTTCTTCTCTTTACTGTATATTGTGATGAATTTATTTTATTGAAAAGTTAAATTTTTAAAAAGGTGCTAAAT